>JAQGAZ010002412.1:0-18066 GCA_034692225.1 Polydesmus complanatus
TTTTTTTGAAAATTTTTTTTTGAAAATTTTTTTTTGAAAATTTTTTTTTGAAAATTTTTTTTTGAAAATTTTTTTTTAAAATTTTTTTTTTTGAAAGTTTTTTTATTTTTTCGTTGGGCCACCATAGTAGTGACATCATAATTATGGAAAAGGTGGTTTTGGAGATGTTGATGCGCACCCAGTTTATTATGTGCCTGTCGAATGACAGGCTTCCACCTACAGTAGTTGAGGCATAGAAATATTATTTGTTTTATTATAGTTTCATTCGAAACAAGTCGCTGAAACATTTTCGAGAAACGTGAAAGAATTTAATTTTTTTGATTTTTTTGGGAAACATTTAGTAACACAATAGATATTATTACGCATGTATAGAAATGGGCGCAAAATGTATAGGCTATCACAAAAATACAATATGTTATTCTTTATTTAAATAGGTAAAAAAAAAAAAAATTTTCTACGTGAAATCTGCAGTTGATATTTTCAAAACATAAACGAAAAATGATGATGGAAATTCCGTCCGTACAGATAAATTCCAGGCTTCAAAAGTCTCCAACAGAGAGGATGAGGAGGAGGAAGCAAAACTCTACGTGGGATGTGCCGGAAGTTAGTTCTTACTGAGTGGGAGAGAGTATCGTGCGGAATCACTTTGCTTTTGTTTTTAATAATAATTTTGACGAAAGAAATTTCATGGAAATCGCGTTTTTTTTATTATTATTATTACGAAACGATATAAAAGTTTATTTCGAAATTTTATCAATAAAAACCAAAAATAAAACGCACATTAATTCAGCTATTAGGAGGTTGAATTGGGACATTAAATAAAACGTAGGCATTAAAATTGCGGGCCATTCGCTTCTTATGATTTCAAGTCGTAAATATCTATAGGCTACTTTTATTGGAAATTTAAATAAAAAGTTTCTAATAGAAAATCAATAATTTTGTCAAATAAAAATTTCAAAAAACCCCAAAAAATTACGATATTAATTTTAATAGTTTTTTCCTTTTTATATTATTTTGTATTCTGCCATTAAAAAGCATTTACGTTTTATTAATAATTCATTTTGTACTTGTAATCATAAATTTATTTACCGCAATTTATTTTAAAATCAAATCGAAAATGAAAAAGAGTTTGCGAATGATCGCTAGATGGCGTTGTACGAGTCAATTTCACTTGCGAATAGTCGAGGCTCAGCGCCCAAATAAAGCCGCTCAGCTAAGCGAAAGTAGCCTACTACGTCACTGGCTCTCTACAGTGTAAAAAAAAAAAATAAAGAGGTCATACTTCTGTAACGAATGTCGATGTAGTCGTAGTTAGAAATCAATAATGGCAGTAGACCAAAATCGGGATGCCATACCGAAACTCATCGAAATCGTTAAACGATATCCCGTTATTTATAACCCGAGGATGAAGGAATACAGCGATAACGAGGCGAAAGGGAGAATTTGGGAAGAAATTGCTGCTGAGTGTGGGCTCGACTCAGGTACCAACGCTATAATATAATATTATACGTCACTTTTTTTTCCCCCTTCTACATGCTTTCTACAGCGCTTTCCGCCATTTTAACCGGAGATTTTAATTAATTAGTTGCTATTAATTTTTTTGCAGGCGAAAAGGCTAAAAAGCACTGGGAAACTATCCTTCATCGCTATCGTTTCTTCTTGCGTCACGTGCCGTGCATAGGACAGAAGCCCTGGCAACTCCACAGGGCGCTTCAGTATATCCTGCCGTTCATGAAGAATGGAATGTACTTGTATAATCAGAAAATGTACATGTATAATCAAATCAAAGACTCGAAGTTGAACGAAGAAGGGGAAGAAGTGGAACAGCTAAAAACAGAGGGTAGCGTTTTCGTTTCAGGTTTTTCTATACTACTACTTCTTATCCTCATTTAACTCTTATAAACCAGTAAAGCACGACTACTTGAAATAGTAAATTTACGTATTCACCTGTACAGTGGACGAATAGAATTTATTAGTGGCGAGTAAAGCTTTAAGGTGGTGGTGGTCAGAGATGTAAACTGGCTACTTGAAAAATTGGTTCGGGAGCTGTAAATGGGAGACTACCGTATTTACTCGCCTATAAGACGCCCTCGCATATAAGACGCACCCTTAACTTTTGAAGTTAAAAAATAAAAAAAACCCTATAGATTCTATAATAAAACACCTTTGATTATAAGACGCACCCCCTTTTCAGATATCTTAAAACCGTCAAAAAAGTGCGTCTTATAGGCGAGTAAATACGGTATATTATAAGTATAAACTGGCGACTGCTCGAGCTCTTAAACCAGGTCATTGAAGCTTTAAATCCGAATCAGAAAAATGCCTTAATGTTTGTAATTTTGTGCCTGTAAAACGGGTTGAATTTAATTATTTTAGAGCGCAAAAGGAGTATAAACTGGCGACCAGAGTTGTACGGGACAGTTTATATGTATGAAGTATCGATAACTGAAAGGTGGAAACTGGCTTCGTATACTGGGTATATTTAATTTTAAATAGGTGCTTGGATCTGTAAATACGAATTATTGCCACCTGTGCGTAAGACAGAAAAATGCTTTTAATATAATTTTGTGCTTGTAAAGAGAACGAATTTAATGTTTTACTAGTAATAAACATTGCAAACTAGAACTGGCGATGAAATAATTGTGACAGCTTACATTTACAGTCGCCAGTTTACAATTTTGGTCGCCTAGTAGGGACTGTTGATTATGGTTTGTGGTTGTAAATCGACGAAAAGTTTACAGTCACTTTTCTGATCTATAATAATACAGTATAGGAGATTAAAGAGAGGATAGTGTGCACTTTCTGTAAGACGTTGACACTAAATTTTTCGTGTATTTTTTTTGAAATAGAGATCTTGCCGAATGTAAAGAATGCGGATCCACTGACGAACGATGAAGAGAAAGAGGAGGCTGAGGAAGTCGAGGAGACGCCGCGTGCGAGGAAACGAAGACGGGTAAAGTCCTGTTCAGGTAATCGAGTACACGAGATTGTAAAGTGTGGCGAAAGTGTAGCTTCGGACGTATCAAAGGCTGAAGATAAGAACGGGATCGACAGTTTGAAGCTGTTTTTCGACTCCATGTTTAGCATTACGCGCAATTTACCTCCGAAGTTACAAAGATCGGTGAAACGAAGTTTGTTTGAGGCGGTGACCGAAGCCGAAGAATCGCACGAAAATAGCGCAATATCCAAGAAAAGAAAGTGTCAAAAGTCGGGGGAGAGTTGTAACCAACAGTTGAACGATTCGTTCGCGGTAGAAGAGGATGAAAATGACGCGTAAAAGTTATTCTTCATTTCCCCCCAAGAACCTATTTCATTTAAGTAATAATTTATTTTTGTTGTGTCGAGTTACAAAAATGGTAAGACTCAAAATTTTGGTACGTTATGTTTTCTTTTTTGAAAGTTTATTTTTTCTTTTCTTTCTGAAGTATTATTTTTATGTCAACAATGTTTGTGAAGCACAAGTCAACATTTAATTTCTTTGATGAGGCCTCAGTGGTTACTATCATTCTTTGTGGGCATGAAATCTAATTTTGGTTTACCTCGTTAGGAATTTATTAATCTTAAAAAAATATGGTACAGGATCAAAGCGAAAGTTAACTTAAGTTTCATCCGCGCATGCGCTTAAAATTGAAATTGTCTGCTGTTTGAACTGTGTGAGGGGGACAGAGTTTTGATCGGCATAGGTATAGAAAGTTTTTAAAAAAATGAGAAAACTTCCATCATCTTTTCTGATAGAATAAGGCGTTTAGGTGCTTCGTTTATTTATGCTTTAAAATTTGTCAACATTGCGCGAAATTTAAAGGGCAAATCGAGACATTTCTAAAGGTAGAACGCGAAGGGCAGCTACAGTGTTAGTCATGATTTCGTCTCGAGAATGTTCTTTACTCAAGTTTTTTTGAAAAGATGAATATTTTACTCTATCAAATTACGAATACCATTTCTAATTACAGTATTATGTGGGTGACATCAAAATGTAAAGAGATGAACAATTTATTTTACTATGAATAGAAGCTTAAATTTCGAAAGTTCTCAGCTCACAGTTCACTTTTTTCGAACTGTCTATTAGGATTTATTTAGGAAAGAGTATATTATGGTCTGAAAAAAGGGCATCTTTTTTTTTAAAAAAATGTGATTGTAATTCATGAATTTCATGTAATGACGGGGGTGTCGAGCAAAGATTGTAATTAAAAAATCCTACTTATTATTTTCAATAACAGTTCAATGTCGAACATATTTCTCACGGGACCATTTTGGTTATCCTCCTCCGGGTTCGTAAAGTTGCAGTTTTTGTTTTATTTATTACTGTATAGCGAAAAAATGTAGGCCCTACATGTAAATCATGTTTTCCCCTCTCCTCCGTCTCCTCTTGCTTTTGTTTTGATTTCTACAATAATTTTTTTTAAATTCACAGTTTGTTTATCTCACGTTGAATACAGTACCGGTTAGTATTACGGTAGCCTAAACGATTACGTTTTATGCAGGCGTTGCATGAAATTTAATGATACCCAGTATACACCCTGCGAATATCAAAAATGCAACAGCAGTGCGAAAAAATAATTTCATAAAAAATAAGAAAGATCTTTTAGTTAAAAAAGAAAATGCGCTTGAAATGGATTGAACTGCGGTACCCAATCTACTGATTTTAATACGCTTTAAAATTTAAAAAATTCATGAGTTTTTTTTTTACAAAAGAAAATTTTTATTTCATTTATTTACACAAATGCTAATAGGTTTCTTCAAAAAAAAAATAATCATTTGATTCTTACGAGTTAAAAAAATGCATATTTTAATTTTCTTAAGCGTCCGAATGAGGCGTTTCGGACTCCACTTGTAACGAAATGGAAGGTTTTCTCCAGGCATCGACGTCGTCTAGGGCCGCCAATCGCCGAAAACTTTCGGCCAAGCAGCTGGTCAATTGATGTACCACGTCGGCCGAGTCGCAAGCGAAAGCCCAGCACTCGAAAGGACTGTGTTGCACGGCGTCGTCGGTCGAGTGAACGACGATGAGGGCGAAGATGCGGGTGTAGATCATGTCCTGCACGCCGTACGAGACGCTCTCGATGGGGACGAAGCCTTCCCGGAAATCGGTGTTCTTGTTGCTGTGGGAGGCGGTCACGGTCAGCCCTTCCTCCGACACTTGAATGGCGACGTTGGCCGAGGGTTGACGCGACTTGCGGGCGAGGCTGACGATGAGCTCCACCTGCTTTTGCGTGTGCTCGATGCCCCAAAGGCCGTCGGTGGGACATTTTCCTAAGAACCTGGCGCTGAAGAGTCGAGGCAAGACTTCTTTGCCTTCCGGAGTCTCCACCAAGTCTTTGTACAATTTGCGGTTGATAGCTACCGACGATTTTTGAAAATCGGATTCATTGTTACTCTTCCATTTTTCTTCGTCCGGTGGGACGGAAATTTGAACGGACGGTGGCTTCATGCTTTTATTATTTTGGGTCGTTCGAAAAAACGTGATACGACGATGAGAGAGAGAGAAAAAAAAACTTTAAAATTTAATTGTTTTTGTTATTTATTTATCATTTTTTTTAATCTGTGGAATTTTGAGTTTCGAAGTTTTGGATCCTGCTGATTAGATTTTCAGATAAATATTGCTTCGGGTAAATTGAATTCGATAGCGAAAATTAGGAAACTTTTGACACATTATTTTTTTTAAATTTTTTTGGAAGTTGATTTTGATAACGAGAAATGACGCAGAAGAATGTCGATAACGATGAAGTTTAAAGGGTCGGGTATGCTGATTATTTTCGAAATATTTCGACACGCGGTATCTCTACTGCGTGTGTTTTCGATGAAACGAAAATCAAAAATGAAAATAGCTAAAAATTAAAAAAAATAAGTTTTTTAAATTATTATTTGGTGACTAAGAAAATTATTTATTTGAGTACTCTAGTTGAATTTAATTGGAGGGGGTTACTCGTTAAATGAAGAACAGGGAACTAATTATAGGAAACACTTGTAAAAATTGTAATAGATGCGATATCTTATTAAATTACAAAGAAAAATAGCTTAACAAATATTTTATGTCGCTATATCCGAGTAAATTACAATCCGTACAACAGTTTAGAAGTGAGTGATAGTATAACGTCGCATTCCTTCAATTCTAATGGGAGTTAATATGTGGTTTTAATATTACATTTTATACAGAGTATTTTTCTAGATTTTTATACACGTTTACAAGATTCTGTCACTGTTGTTTTAGAAGAACATTTTTTATTTTTTTGATTAAATTTGAATTTTTCGATTGATTGGTTTTTTACCGAGTGTGAAATAGCGCAAAGTTTAAATTTTCATTGAACAAAATGAGTGAGGCAAAGAAAAAAGGTGTGTTCCCAATACAAATAAATTACAAAAGTTTTACAATGTTTGAGCAGATAATTCAGGTTAACGTAATGTTTATTTTCCCGCAAAAAGCAATTGACTTTTCGTTGTGATAGCGCGACTAATAATTGTGTAAATAATAGTACAGTATTAGTTTTAAATTAATAATTGTGTTATATTGACATTAAATGTGTCATGTTTTTTGAGGATAATCTGAGACGACGATGGGTTGAAATACACGTTGAGCTAGCTTTATCAGCTTTATTTAAAAAAATAATCGTTATCTCTAGAAAATTAATCGATAGTTGAAAATCAAATTTATTGATAAGACATTTTAAATTTAAACCAGTAGGGGGAAAAAAAAAAGAAGTAGCAGGGGGAGACAACTAGGAAAATTGTTTATAAAATACAGCGTCGAATCGAGTGTTATTCCTACATTTAACACGACTACTGATACGATTATTCTCTTTCGTATATTGTTTGCGAAATTGTGATTTCCACTCGTTAACAATAAAAAAAGAAAGAAAGCTGAGATATTGATTGACATCAATTCGAGGAAATGAAATCTCATCCGATTGAACTAAATTTTTAAAAAAAAAAAAGATTAAAAACACAAGTAAACACTCGAAAACGAAAACTATATTTTTGATGCACTCTCTACTCATTATTTAATAAATTTAGAAAAATTATTATCAAAAATTAGAAAAGTTTTACCCTAAAATAAAAAAAAACAACGGGTACAATATTAAACATTATTTTGTAGAAAACGTGTTTGGATGTAATAAGAGGGGTTATTTAAATTTATTCAGATTTTATTGGTGCCTATTATTAATTGAGAGTATTTAAGCTTGTTTCTTAAGTTCCCCCCGGCCTCTGCCCAATAGAACATTTTCACAAATTTTGTACAAAAATTATTCTTTATTAATCATTTAAAATCACAAAAAGTTTTAAGGTTCGATCTTAATTTTTTAAATCTTTTTAGCCGCTGAAGCGGTGTTATTTCCGAAAGGATCTCCCAACCAAGGGTAGTTAGGAGGACAGCCGGTGCAGCTCTGCATGTACCGTTCTCCCCCCGGAGTAACATCGGTGTAGACGCAGGTCTGAGGAGTGCAATCCGACGAAGGATAACTGTCGCAAGTCCAAGGAGCGAAGCCGGCTAAATCGGCCAGTTTGGTCGGGTTCTTCATCCACTCAATGGCGTTCTTCACCGTGACGATGTAGACGTCGGGCAGCGTGTGCAAGTAGTTAATAAAATCTAGATATCCGGGATAGTGCGTGGGATCGGTTTGGAACCAAGAGGCGTGAGTGAATAAACCGATCGGAGCTCTGTTGGTCAAGTAATGCTTATTGAAGTTGGATAAGAGGAACTGATAGGTTTCGTTTTCTCCGCTTATTCCGGTGCACGAGTCCAGCATGGAACACGTGTAGGTGGCGTTGAAGTCCACCAAAGGCACTTCCCAGAAGCCGGGATAGCTGTCGACCGGACAGGGAGGGATTTCGCAGTCCTGGATGGACTTGTAGTCGAAGGTGTAAGGGAAGAGCGGGGGGTCCATGTAGGTTTGAGTGGGCATGGAGCAGTCGTAGTGGAAACCGGAGTCGACGATAGCTTGCATCATGACGTCACCGCCGATCTGTAAGAAAGGGGCTCGTGTACCTTCGATGTCGTCCATGGGGATGTTAGCTAAGCTGCTGGCGATTTGTTTCAGTCCGTACATTTCATCGATCCAGCCTTGGTAGTCCAGATCCATCCAGTATGTGGTCGGAGTTTGATGGCTGCATTAATACGGTACATTTATTATCAGTTGTTACCAGTAGGAAAATTCGACTTAAGAAAAATGTAACTTAAGGAACAAAAATGGGGCACTTACGTGATGGAATGCGAGGCTATTTCGTGTCCTCTTTGCCACAAGTCGTGCACCAGATCGTATTCGGCGTAGTCGTGCGACAGGTAAAAGGTTAGGCCGATTTTGCATTGGTTGGGGTTAGTGTAGTTGAAGAGCGGCGAATAGAATGCGTCGTAGAGTGTTTTTTCAACGGCGTCGTCGAAGGACAGCATAACGATTTGAGGGTACTCGGTGATGTCGGTGACCCCGGGTGGGAAGGTGGTGGTGGAGCACAAGCAGTCCGGTAACAGACAGGCAGCGCTGTCGCAATTGACCGCGGGGTCGTTGGCCAACACCAACGCCGTTGACCACAGCGCTAATAATAACAGATATTTCAGCATTTTCGTAGTTTATTAATTTATTTTTTTTTTTTGAGCTTTTTCATAAGAAGCAACTGACTCTTATACTAAAATTCATAATCAGTGTAATTGATAAACATCAAAAAAAAAAAATAGGTTTTTGAGATAATGAAAAGGGGAGAATATCGTGTAGGCCAATCTGATGGGTGGAAAAATGAAAAGAAAAAAAAAATAGTTGAAAATAATAATCGAAGGTAATCGATATAGCCAGTAGACAAATCAAAATAATTATCAGTTTTAAAAAAAAAATCTAACTTATAAAAAAATGGTGCAATAATTGATTTCATTAGTTTGTTACTGAAGAGCAAATTAAATTTGATTGTCGAAATTAATTAAGCATTTTTTAATGCTGATGAACTCCTAATAATAATAATTATAACTCTCACTGTTTTTTTTTTTTATTTTCTGAGCTTTATTCACGTTGATATAAAAATAAGGTCGACTGATATTGTGATTAATTATCTGAGTTTCAGTTTTTATGTTATTACTTTTTTTTTTTTAATAATTCGAATGGAAGGAACAAAACACGAGTCTTTATAATTTGAGATTTAAATTTCAGTTTGATTTTATTTTTACGGATTTTATTGAGTATTGTATTTAATACAGTAGTACGGTAGTGGAAAGCTAGAAATTTAATTAAGTTGTTTCTTATGCCGTTAGAAAAGTTTTACAAATTTCGTGTACAAAATTATTCTTTATTAATCATTTAAATTCACAAAAAGTTTTAAGGTCCAATCTAAAATTTTTAAATCTTCTTAGCCGGTGGAGCGGTGTTATTTCCGAAAGGATCTCCCAACCAAGGATAATTAACGGGACACTGGGTGCAAATCTTCATGTACCGCTCTCCCCCCGGAGTAACATCGGTGTAGACGCAGGTCTGAGGAGTGCAATCCGACGACGGAAGACTATCGCAAGCCCAAGGAGCGAAGCCGGCTAAATCGGCCAGTTTGGTCGGGTTCTTCATCCATTCAATGGCGTTCTTTACCGTGACGATGTAGACGTCGGGCAGCGTGTGCAAGTAGTCTATAAAGTCCAGATATCCGGGATAGTGAGTGACATCGGTTTGAAACCAAGAAGCGTGAGTGAATAAACCGATCGGAGCTCTGTTGGTCAAGTAGTGCTTGTTGAAGTTGGATAAAAGGAACTGGAAGGTTTCGTTCTCTCCGCTTATTCCGGTGCACGAGTCCAGCATGGAGCAAGGGTATGTGGCGTTGAAGTCCACCAAAGGCACTTCCCAGAAGCCGGGATAGCTGTCGACCGGACAGGGAGGGATTTCGCAATCCTGGATGGACTTGTAGTCGAAAGTGTAAGGGAATAGCGGGGGATAGGTGTACTTTTGCGTTGGCATGGAGCTATCGTAGAGGAAATCGGTGTCGAAAAGAGCTTGCATCATGACGTCACCGTTTATTTGGAGGAAAGGGGCTCGCGCACCTACGATGTCGTCCAGAGGAATGTTGGCCAACCGGCTGGCAATTAGTTTCATTCCGTACATTTCATCGACCCAGCCTTGATAGCCCAGGTTCATCCAAGGAATAGATTGATCATCGCTGTAAGAAAGGATAATTTTTTTTTTAAATTAAATTAATTGGCGCAATTTTTCATATTTACTAGTGGGAAATTGGACTTATGGACTTGGTTATATCAAAACATAAGTAACTGCGGTAGTTGACCAAAAACTGCAACTTACGTGATGGAATGGGAAGCTATTTCGTGTCCCCTTTGCCACAAGTCGTGCACCAGATCGTATTCGGTGTAGTCCTGAGAGATATAAAAGGTCAAGCCGATTTGGCATTGGTTAGGATTGGTATAGTTGAAGAGCGGCGAATAGAATGCGTCGTAGAGAGTCTGTTCCACGGTGCCGTCGAAGGACAACATAACGATTTGAGGATACTCGGTGATGTCGGTGACCCCGGGTGGGAAGGTGGTGGTAGAGCACAAGCAGTCCGGTAACAGACAGGCAGCGCTTTCACATTCGATTGCCGGGTCATCAGCCAACGCCGTTGACCCCAGCGCTAATAACAAGAACGCATATTTCAACATTTTCTTGTGCCAACTTTTCAATGAGGTTTTAATGATTTTCATAAAACGTTACTCACTTATAATATAAGGGAAGAAAAAAAAGGTATATCAAAAATGCACAATCAAAATATTAGTGATAAAAAGCCAAATAAAAAGGGATTTTCTAGATAATGGAAGAACGACATGTATTAATATCTGATCAAGGGTGGGACAAAATTATGAAACAAAAATTAATGTCAGTGAAGAAATCGAGAATAATCAATAAGGTCATTATAGCGAAATCAATATGATGATTAATCTTTTAAAAAAAATTAAATTTAAATCGTAAATACATGTAGTGTGATTCACTTTTTTTTTTGTTGAAAGTTTATCTGCAAATAAATCTCTCGATACTTTATAATTTTATTGTTTTTAGATGTCATTTTAATTCCAATTTATTAGTAGGCGATGCATAAATTATTGTTTACTGACGCAAATAATAACCAAAAAAAATTAGAGAAATATTTCAGTTTTATTATTATTATTATTTTTCTTTACGTTTGAATTTTGAGTTATGACGTATTGGTAAACTACCCCAGCAATATTTACATAAAATTATTATGCGCTGCGTTTATTTATTTTTTAAAAGAACATTTTTAATACTCTCATTAGGTACAAAATTTTTTTTTTAATTTGATTAGGTACTTAAATTTTATTCTTCTTAGCCGGTGGAGCGGTGTTATTTCCGAAAGGATCTCCCAACCAAGGGTAGTTAACGGGACACTGTGTGCAGATCTTCATGTACCGCTCTCCCCCCGGAGTAACATCGGTGTAGACGCAGGTCTGAGGAGTGCAATCCGACGAAGGAAGACTATCGCAAGCCCAAGGAGCGAAGCCGGCCAAATCGGCCAGTTTTGTCGGGTTCTTCATCCACTCAATGGCGTTCTTCACCGTGACGATGTAGACGTCGGGCAGCGTGTGCAAGTAGTCGATAAAATCCAGATATCCGGGATAGTGAGTGACATCGGTTTGGAACCAAGAAGCGTGAGTGAATAAACCGATCGGAGCTCTGTTGGTCAAGTAATGCTTGTTGAAGTTGGATAAAAGGAACTGGAAGGTTTCGTTCTCTCCGCTTATTCCGGTGCACGAGTCCAGCATGGAGCAAGGGTAGGTGGCATTGAAATCCACCAAAGGCACTTCCCAGAAGCCGGGATAGCTGTCGACCGGACAGGGAGAGATTTCGCAATCCTGGATGGACGTGTAGTCGAAGGTGTAAGGGAAGAGAGGGGGATTGGTGTAGGTTTGAGTGGGCATAGAGCAGTCGTATTGGAATTTGGTGTCGAAAAGAGCTTGCATCATGACGTCACCGCCGATCTGCAAGAAAGGGGCTCGCGTCCCCACAATGTCATCCAGAGGGACGTTGGCCAAGCTGTTGGCGATCTCTTTTAGCCCGTACATCTCATCGATCCAACCTTGATAGTCGAGATTTAACCAGTACGTGGTTGGGGTTTGATGGCTGAAAAAAAGACATGTTCAAACTGTATGGTAGCTCGAAAATTAAATGACTTACGTGATGGAATGCGAGGCTATTTCGTGTCCTCTTTGCCACAAGTCGTGCACCAGATAGTAGTCGGCGTAGTCGTGCGACAGGTAAAAGGTTAAGCCGATATTGCATTGGTTAGGATTGGTATAGTTGAAGAGCGGCGAATAGAATGAGTCGTAGAGAGTTTGTTCTACGGCGTCGTCGAAGGACAACATAACGATTTGAGGGTACTCGGTGATGTCCGTTACGCCTGCGGGGAAGGTGGTGGTGGAGCACAGACAGTCCGGCAACAGACAGGCCGTGTTGTCGCATTTGGTGGCGGGATCGTTGGCCAACACCAACGCCGCTGACCACAGCGTTATTATTAATAAAACGTATTTCAACATTTTCGTGCAACTTCTCATTCGGGTTTTGAGCTTTTTATAAATCGCAATTTGCTTTTATATACATTTTCCTATGAAAAGTTACAGTGCAATCAAAAAATTACGTATCAAAGTAATTGATAAAAATCGGGGGGGGGGGAAAAAAAAATCAAAAAAACTTTGTAAGATAATGACGTGGGAGAAAAAAAAAACATATCTTTTGTGTGGGCGAATCTAGATGATTGTGTGGAAAATAAAAGAACAAAATTCTGGTGAAAAATCGAAGCTAAAGCAAAAAGGTCAATAGCAAAATCAATATGATGATCAGTTAAAAAAATTTTGATTTTTTTTTTTTTTTTTTAAAGTATTGTTTCACTTTTTTTGATTTTAATTTCCACTTGTAGATAAGCACTACCCGGTGTAATTAAAAAAAAAAAATACTGGCAACGTGGGGTGAGATGTGCCTAGGCACCTCTCTAAAAACCTAAGTAAATTTATTATTTTTGTGTTTTTACGCATTTTTATTGTTAGTAATTTTTATCTAAAATTTTCAGTAATTTTTAAATGCATTAAATATTATTTTATGGAACGTGAATTTCAAGTGAATATTTTATATGCAGTGCAAACGAATAAAATTTTAAATTAAAATTACGTTCAAAACCAATGAACATTTTTTTTTGCAACACCCCAATAATTAGTTTTGGAAAATTCCCAACTTCAAGTTATCAACAAAAAATATATATTGATATGCTATTTGTATTAAAATGTATACTAATGATGACGTCAAGGAATGTTTTATTCTATGAATTATTATTGCTAACATTATCAATTGAGTAAGTGGTTTTTCAGACGAAAAACGTCAGGTAGCCTAACACAGTATTTTTACTCGAAATTATTTAATTGTTTTTTTTTTGAACTGATTTTAATATCGATACTGTCAGAGCCATATCGAATTATTATCTGAGATTTATCGTTAATGTCAATCAAAAAATACGACTCAGATAATTGCTTTATCACTTCTAATACTGTATTGTTGTCAAAATTGCAGTGTTTTTTTTTTCTTGTTATTTCAAAGTTTAAATTTGTTTTTTTTGTTCTGGTACAATAATAATTATGACTAATGCTGCGAAAGGGTAGTCGAGTACCTGGCCATCTTGCAGCCATCAGCCAATAAGATCCTTGTTTGGTTTTTGAGTTAGAGATCGTAATTTATAGAGAGCTTTTCCGTCGTTTGCTATGGTGTTTACGAAGTTAATGAGAATCATTTGAGTTAATTGAATTCCATTTATTAAGCGGATCAATTTTATATTGGTAAACCATTCGCGCAACAATTAATCGCATTTAAAGAAACGACATTTTCGCGTGCAAATTTCACAGTAAATACAATAAATACAGAGTAGGCCTACGGTAAAAATCGTCTTATAAATAATGTTCATTTAGTTTGTCAAAATTAACAAATAATGGATTTATCTGTTTATGACTTCGAGTCCTTCAATAGAAGTCAGTGTTTTGGTCTAATCCACTGCCTCTATTAGTATTATTATAATAATTGTGGTTGATATCTGCTCAACCAAAGGCTGAATTTTCAGCCATTGATTTACTATTAAATAATTTTTAATTTATTACGTATGAAATTATTACATTTAATTAATAGGCCCAAAACCAAATCACCCTCCAATTAATTGAAATCGAATTAATCAATTTCTGCAATAATACGATAACAATTCAAATTTAAATTTTTATTTACAAAAACATAATTTCAATCCCGAAAATAACGCAATAATAATATTAAACTCCGGTGTTATTTCCGTAGGGATCATTTAGCCAAGGGTAGTTGGGTGGACAGGCCACGCAAGAGCCCATAAATCTTTCTCCACCTGGTGGTGTTGATTCGTAATAGCAAGTGACTGGTTCGCACTCGGATCGAGGCTGAACGCAATCCCAGGGTTTAAAGTTCGGCAGATCCACCAGCTTAGTGGGATTCTTCACCCATTCCAAAGCCTTAGTCATCGTCATCACGTACACGTCATCCAGAGTCCCCAGATATTCCAGGAACATGAGGTACCCCGAATAATGAGTGGGGTCGGTTTCGAACCAAGAAGAATGAGTGGACATTTGCAACGGCGCTCGACCGGATCGGTAGGCGCGATTGAACGTGCTCAGAAGGAATTCGAATGTTTCGTTAGTTCCGGTCACCCCTCCCGCGCAAGAGTCGATCCAAGAGCAATAAGTGAGAGGAAACTCCCATAAGCCTGGGTATTCCGTCAATTGAAACGGAAAGAGAGGTGTGTCGGTAGACGTTAACAACGTGTTGTCGTAAGAGAAATTAGTGTCGTGGATGGCTGAGAGGTAGTCGGAAGTGATCTCTAGCCCTGGCTCTCGAGCGCCTACGATGTCTTCCTTAGGGATGCTGGCGAAGTTGGAGGCAATCTTCTTCATCCCGTACATCTCGTCGATCCAACCTTGATAGTCGAGGTTGAAAGCATTATGGCTGCGAGAAAAAACATTAACATTTAATACAAAATTTACTTTCAATGTTTGTATACGATACCTGATGGAGTGGGACGCTATCTCGTGACCTCTCTGCCAAAGGTCTTGCACCAAAGTGTAGTCGTGAGAGACGAAGAAGGTGAGGCCGACGGTGCATCGGTCAGGGTTGGTCAGGTTGAACAGAGGAGAGTAGAATGAGTCGTACAACGTCTGCTCAACGGCGTCATCGAAGCTCAACACGACTATTTGAGGGTAGTCGGTCAGCTGGCTGACCACCGCCGCCACTCCCCAAAATGTTAAGGAGAAAATTAAAAAGCGCATGTTTATAATCTGATATTGATTATGATAAAATGTCTGGCATTATTATTTTTTGTTTGATTAATATATACCCTACATATATAAATTTATCAGCAGATTACATCGATAGATTTAAAATTTTTGATAAATAAATAAAAGATTAAAATTACTGTACTGTATATTACAATAATTCTTGAAATTAAAGACTTATCGTATTGTGATAAAAACAAGCGATATAAATTCTTAGACATAATTATGTTACCCAATTTCTTATAAAATTTAATGCATTTTCCATACAAAAACATCTACTTAGCGTTTTCATAGAGACGAACGCTTCGCACGAGTAGCAGCTGTTATACGGTGCAGCCGACGTCTGCTTTCTCCTGGCTTAACCTAATCGGCGCTTTAAGGGGGAGCTTTGCATTTTTTTTAAAAAAAACGGCATCGAACAAATTTCATTATTAAAATTTTATTGAACTTTATTAACAATATTTCCGTAAGGGTCGCCCACCCAAGGGTAGTTGAGAGGACACGGCACGCAGGACATCATGTACCTCTCGCCCCCCGGCGTCGACGAGTTATAATGACAGCTGAGAGGGTTACAGGGTGAGCTGGGTTTATCGCAGAACCACGGCTTAAACTTATCTAAATCTCTCAACTTGGTCGGGTTCTTCATCCACTCGATAGCCTCGCTCACCGTCACGATATACACGTCATCCAGTGAGGTCAAATAGTCCAGGAAATCGATGTAACCTTCGAAGTGGGTGGGGTCGGTGAGGAACCAGGAGGCGTGAGTGAATAAGCCAATCGGCGCTCGGTTGCTACCGTAATGTCGGTTGAAGTTGTTCAGCAGGAAGTCGAAGGTGTTCTTTCGGCCTTCCACGCCGGTGCAAGAGTCCAGCATGGCGCATGGGTAGGTGGCGTTGAAGTCGACTAAAGGTACTTCCCATAGTCCGGGGTAGCTCTCCACCGGACACGGCTGAATCTCGCAGTCTTGAGTGGAGCGGTAGTCGAAGGTGTAGGGGTAGAGCGAAGGGTTGGTGTAGGTGAGCGTGGGCATCGAGCAGTCGTATTCAAAGTGCTGGTCGTACAAGGCTTGCATCATGACGTCACCGCCGATTTGGAGGAAGGGAGCGCGGGCCCCCACGATGCTTTCGATGGGGAGGTTGGCTAGGTTGGAGGCGATCTGTCGCAGGCCGTGCATCTCGTCCACCCAGCCTTGATAATTTAGGTCCATCCAGTAGGTGGTAGGCGTCCGGTGCCTGAAAATAATAATTATACAGTTAATAAATTAAATAGAAGTTCTAGAAAATTAATTAAAAGTTCTAGAAAATTAATTAGAAGTTTTAGAAAATTAATAAGAAGTTCTAGAAAATTAATTAAAAGTTCTAGAAAATTAATTAGAAGTTCTGGAAAATTAATTAGAAGTTCTAGAAAATTAATTAGAAGTTCTAGAAATTTGATTATTTATTCTGGAAATTGATTATTTATTCTGGAAATTGATTATTTATTCTGGAAATTGATTATTAATTCTGGAAATTGATTATTAATTCTGGAAATTGATTGTTTATTCTGGAAATTAATTATTTGACGTAAAAAAATTAATTATTGGATTTAGAAAATTGATTTTTTTGGCTGTTAAAATTGATTACTGACTTTAAAAATGGCGCTATTTGGCGCAAATAATTAATTATTTGTCTCGAAAAGTGATTATTTATGGGTGTAATTATTAGTTCTAGAAAACTGATTATCACGAAAAATTAATCTCGTTACAACCTTAATTAACTAAACACCTACGAGATGGAGTGTGAGGCTATTTCGTGTCCCCTGGACCAAACGTCGTGGACCAAAGTGTAGTCGGTGTAATCGTGAGCTAGGAAGAAAGTGAGCCCAATGTCGCATCCGTCGGGCCTGGAGTAGTGGAAGAGGGGTTGGTAGAAGGAGTAGTAGAGGTTGGCCACTAGGGCGTCGTCGAAGGACAGCATGACGATCTGAGGATACTCGGTCACCTCGTTCACCCCGGGCGGAGGCGAGGTGCTGGAGCATAGACACGCCGGCAATTGGCACTGGCTGATGTCGCACGGAGGAGCCTCATCCACCCCTCGAGCACCCTTCAACGAGACTAAAAACAACAACAACCACGTAATGCGCATGATGATTGAGTAACAGGTGTGGAATGAGGAATAGATCACCTCTTTTATACCTTTTGGGAAAGATTTAATCGATTGAAACTGATGGAAAAATTTCTTGGAAGGAAAAAGGTTGTTGTTTACTTGTGTCGATTCTTACAACACTATCATTTTATTGACTTTCTTTTAATTAAATATTTAACTTTTTGATTTGTGTAATTGAATCTGGTTTATTTATTTAATACTTGCTTTGTTTTTTAACCGATAACAGTCCTACATTTTACTTGCTGATTATAATAGAATAATGTTTCCTCATAAAGTTTAAAATGTTTAGTCAAAGTAAATTTTGTTGACATTATTATTTTTTTGTAAATAAAAATTTATCAAAATTTTGGAACAAAATACTTATTTATTATTTTTTTTGGTGTTCTTTAGGTCGCTCTTTTTTTTTTTTTATTTTTTGCACCCTTTATTTATTTATTTTTTTTTTTGGCGCTAAGAGAGATAGAGACTTGAAATTGCGCCATCGTGTGAAGGAGGTCATTTTACATAGCCATAAAAAGTTTTATTAAAAGCGGATTACTCGTTTTCGAGCTCTAAACAGTTGAATTTTTGAAATTCCCTTATTTTAGCCTTCCCATTTGATAGAAACTCAGAAATGGAGCTCAAAGAGCAAGT
>JAQGAZ010002413.1:0-18064 GCA_034692225.1 Polydesmus complanatus
ATAAGAATGAAAATTGCGTTAAATATAAGAATGAAAATTGCGTTAAATATAAGAATGAAAATTGCGTTAAATATAAGTTTGAAAATTGCGCGAAATATAAGATTGGAAATTGCGCGAATTTGAAATAAAATAAAATTTTGTACGAAAAATAAAATTAAACATTTTTGCGGGAAATATAAGAATGAAAATTGCGCTAAATATAAGAAGGAAAATTGCGCGAAATGGAGTTATAAAAATGGGGAGGAATAAAAGCTGCGAATTAATAATTTTTCACTTTAGCGAAATTTCAGTGTAAATTCAGTGTTAAATGAGATTCTCACTCGTTAGTCTACAATTTTATTAAGTGAAATTTTTTTCATTCGAGTTAAATTTTGCTTGAATAATACCGAAATTTCAACTCGAATAAAACTTATTTTTATTTTAATGGAAATTTTCACTATAACGAAACATTTTCTAGTTTAACGAAAAATAATTCTTGCTCCAGAAGTTGCTATTTGTTCAGTATAACGAAATGTTCAATTTAACGAAATTTTCACTTGAACGAAATTATTGTCAATTTAACGAAATTTTCAATATAGCGAAATTTTTAGTAGGCCTACTGTATATCGAAATTTTCACTTTAACAAAATTTTCACTTTAGCAAAATTTTAAAATCAATGAAATTTTCAGTACAGTGTATAGCGAAATTTTCACTTTAGCGAAATTTTCACTTTAGCGAAATTTTCACTTTAGCGAAATTTTCACTTTAGCGAAATTTTCACTTTAACAAAATTTTCACTTGAATGAAATTTTTCGTTTAATGAAATTTTCATTTTAACGAAATTTTAAAATTAATGAAATTTTCCGTTTAAATACGTTTTCTTTATAACGAAATTCTCATTTCAACATAATATTGAGTTTAGCGTAAAATCCTCTTCACTAGTTACGTGTTCAGTATAACGAAATTGTCCCTCTCTCTCTCCTAAGACCTAAACAGAATAAAGTTAATTGCTAAGCCTAAAAAAAAAGCAAAACAATGTAATAAACAAAACGATAATTAAATCCCAATAAAATTACAATTTTCTCGAAGACGAAAATAAAAAGGTAAAATAGAGATCGAGAGAGGGAGAGTGGGAGTGGGAGGGAGAGTGAATGGCTCCCTCACGAGTAGAGGGAGAGAGAGGGAGTGGGGGGGGGGAGCAATTATGAATTGGTCTGCGCATTTTTACTACTTTATGAGCTACAATTATAGGTGGAAATTATTCCGCAGAAAAACTTAAGAGAGAAACACAGAGAAACTCAGAGAGAGAGAGAGAGAAAGAGAGAGAGGGAGAGGTAGGGAGAGAGTGATGGAAGGAGAGTGAAAGGGAGAGAGAGAGAGAGAGAGTGTTATATAAATATATTTTATTATTTTTTATACATTTTTTTATCGATAAATTTTAGAGTTTTTGTTTTCCACCTGCTTCACTCCCATCACTCCCTCTCCCCCACTCACTCCCTCCCTTATCACTCCCTCTCTCTCTCCCTCTCCCCCCATTCACTCTTCTCCATAACAATTACCCCAGCCCCACCCACCTCACTCCAATTACACAGGTGAGGCTGCACGTCACCGCAACCTCCCTCCTCACTCATCACACACAAACACTCTCTCTCTCCCACCGCACACTACTCAGATAGAGAGAGCGAAGGAGAGAGAGAGGGAAAGGAACGATGGTTTAGAACGTAGAATTATTTGAGATTGAGAGATAGTTTTAGGGAATTTAGAGTAAAAGAGAGATTGATTTTCAGAGTGAAATACTAGTTTGGCGACTAAAGCTTGAATTGGCGATTAAAATCTAAAATTGGCGACTGAAACTTTAATTGGCGACTAAAGTCTAAGTTTGGCGACTAAAGTCTAAGTTTGGCGACTAAAATTTAAGTTTGGCGACTAAAATTAAAGTTTGGCGACTAAAATCTAAGTTTGGCGACTAAAATCTAAGTTTGGCGACTGAATTTATAATTGGCAACTAAAACTAAAATTGGCGACTAAAATCTGAAATTGGTGGCAAAAACTTATTATTGGCGACTAAAATTTTAAATTGGCGACTGAAATTTAAAATTGGCGACTAAAACTGAAATTGGCGACTAAACCTGAAATTGGCGATTAAAATATGAAATTGGCGACTAAAGTTTAAGTTTGGCGATTAAAATTTAAGTTTGGCGACTAAAATTTAAGTTTGGCGACTAAAATTTAAAATTGGCGACTAAAATCTGAAATTGGTGACTAAAACTTATTATTGGCGACTAAAATTTAAATTTGGCGACTAAAATTTAAAATTGGCGACTGAAACTTAAATTGGCGCCTGACAGGGAGTTAGTGGTTTTATTACGCTCCATTTTTATTTTTTTTTTTTTTGGTTCTAGTTTTTAATTGTCCATTTTTAATTTTTTTATCACTTCAAAGAGAGAGTATTTGTGGGCGGGGTTAATTTAATTATCACCGAGAGGGGAGTGTTTTTAATTGCAGCCTATTTTCACCCCTTCTCCACAATCAATTACTGTATTATTATTATTATGGAGAATAGTTTTGGAATGTGCGAAGGATGAGAATTTGGAATGAGAGCTACTGCGCAGGCGTAAAAAGATTCAAAGTGAAAAGGATTCAAACCGAAGAAGGATTCAAAACAAAAGGATTCAAAATGAAAAGATTCAAAGTGAAGAAAAAAAAATTCAAAGTGAGAATATTCAAAACAAAAAGATTCAAAGCCAAAGGATTCAAACCAAAGAAGGATTCAAAGCGAAAAGAGATTTATAAAAGAAAAGATTCAAAGTGAGTCAAAGGATTCAAAGCGAACCGATTGGAATGTGACGATAATAATAATTATTATCATTGAAGAAAAGTCAATAAAAGAATGTTTCCGGTTCGTGTGGTAGCGCCCCGGAGCGGAGGAAGAGGCTGTGGTGTGTGTTGAGTGGGGCGGAGTGAGTGAGGGGTGGGGCTTGTTGGGGTGGGGCCGAGTGAAGGAACTTTAACCGGTAATTACTACACGAGGAGTAGGTAGGTGGGGGTGGGAGGGGGTAGGTGGGGGAAGGTAATGATGGGTTGAAGATGATGTTTGGAATGAAGTGAAGAGATTCAATAACAATCTTATTTTTATGACGGAGAAAGAGAGAGAGAAAGAGAGAGCACCTGGGTAGAGAGGACAACCTGCGCAACGAGGACAAAGCCTTTTTTTTTTTCTTTCTTTTCTTAGAAGAATTCGGGAAAGAAAAATGATCGTAATTGCCCTGTTTAATACACCAAACCTGCGTAAAGCGGACATTCCTTTAATAAAGCGGACTTTCTCTCTCTCTCTTTCTCTCGTAGGGGTAATAATTTTTGCTGGAAGTTTCGTTATAACAAAAAAAAAAAAATATTAACGAATTTTTTTTTAAAAAATTCGTTATACCGAAATTTTTTTTTTTAATATTTAACCATTTCGTTATATTGACATAACCTCGTTTTGAGAAAATTTCGTTATACCGAAATTTTTTTTTTAATATTTAACCATTTCGTTATATTGACATAACCTCGTTTTGAGAAAATTTCGTTATACCGAAATTTTTTTTTTAATATTTAACCATTTCGTTATATTGACATAACCTCGTTTTGAGAAAATTTCGTTATACTGAATTTTTTTTTTTTTTTTTTGTTATTGAGGATTTCGTTACACTGAAAATTTTGTTAACGGTATACAGAGAAAAAATTTTATTTTTAGAATTTCGTTATAATGAGAAATTCAATTAAAACTGGAGATTTCGCTATATCGAAAAATTCATTCATTTTATAAAATATTGTTATACTGAAAAAAAATTTAAATTTTAGAATTTCGTTATACAGTAATGACTTTACATTATTTAATAAAAGTGAAAATTTCGTTATACCGAGAATTTTGCACCAATGGGAATTTCGTTTTATTCAGAATTTCGTTATACTGAGAAATAAGAATTTTGTTTTAACGGTAATTTCGTTATAATGAAAAAATTTTAAATTTTAGAATTTCGTTATAATGAAAAAAATTTTAATTTTAGAAATTCGTTATAATGACGAATGAGTTATTTCATAAAAATGAAAATTTCGTTAAAATGAAACTTTTTTTTTTTTTTTGAGATAATTTCGTTATACTGAGAATATTTTTTTTATTTCAGAATTGCGTTATAATGGTAATTTCGCTACATTCTAAAATTTCGTTATACTGATAATTTTTTAAAAATATAATTTCTTTATACAGTACTGAGAATAATTTCGCTATAATGAATATATATTTTTAAGATAATTTCGTTATAACGACTAATGAGTTATTTCAAAAAAGTGAGAATTTCGTTACACTGAAAACAATTTAAATTTTAGAATTTCGTTATACCGCGAATGGGAATTTCGTAACATCAAGAATTTCGTTATACTGAAAAATTTTTTTTTTAGAGACAATTTTCGCTATAATGAATATTTTTTTTTAAGATAAAATTTCGTTATACCAGTACTTGAAAAAATGTTTAATTTCAAGAATTTCGTTATAACGACTAATGAGTTATTTCTTAAAAGTGAGAATTTCGTTACATTGAAACTTTCGTTATACCGAGAATATTGCATCAATGACAATTTCGTTATACTGGAAACAAAAAAAATTAAAATATTACAATTTCGTTATAATGACGAATGAGTTATTTCATAAAAGTGAAAATTTCGTTATACCGAGAATTTTGCATCAATGGAAATTTCGTTATACTGAAATTTTTTTTTTTTTAATTTTAGAAATTCGTTATAATGACGAATGAGTTATTTCATAAAAGTGAAAATTTCGTTATACCGGTACCGAGAATTTTGCGGCAATGGTAATAATTTCGTAACATCCAGAATTTCGCTATAGCCTACTGAAATTTTTTTTTATAAAGACAAATTTCGCTATAATGAATATTTTTTTTTAAGATAAAATTTCGTTATACCGGTACTTGAAAAAAATGTTAAATTTCAGAATTTCGTTATAACGACTAATGAGTTATTTCATAAAAGCGAGAATTTCGTTATACCGGTACTTGAAAAAAATGTTAAATTTCAGAATTTCGTTATAACGACTAATGAGTTATTTCATAAAAGCGAGAATTTCGTTATACCGAGAATTTTGCATCAACGGGAATTTCGTTATACCGACGACTGTCTTAAACCGTCGCCAATTGCCCCCTCGATGACCCTTCACTCTTAATGACCCCTCTCTCTCTCTTGATGACCGTTCAATTATGTTACGTGCGCATGCGCAACGAGTGTTGAGTGCGGCGCAGGTATTTCGGCGTTGAGCAAAGGGCTAATAAAGGATTAACCCAACTCGGTGTATATGGCTCCTCACATGGGGGGGGGTAGGTGAGGGGGGGGGGTTGGATGGGGGGGGGGTTAATGGCTGTGTCCAATTTGCTCTCCCCCCGAGAGAGAGAGAGAGAGAGAGAGAGAGAGAGAGAGATGCAGAGTGGGTGATGGAGGTTGTAAATGAGATTGCGCTCATAAAAGTTGAACGGATTTTTACAACGCGAGGGAAGCAGCGGAGGGATTTCTTTTCTAAAGGGGGGCGCAGGGGGGTTGTAGGTGAGGGGTCAGGGGGGGCGGAGGGGGTCGTAAAATGGCGATGAGATGTCTTCCGTTTACGACGGAGCTATCATTAACATTAGTCCACTCGTAAATACCCTCTCTCCTTCTCTCCCTTTGCCCCCCTTCTACCTGCGCAGTGGAGAGATGCACAGCGAGTCACCCGATGGGACATTGAGTTTACATTGGGATGGGAAGAAATAAAAGATGCAAAGCGAAATAATTCAAACTGAATTAGGATTCAAAGTGAAATGATGTACTAGTAAAGAGATTCAAAACGACAAAAGATTCAAAGTGAAAAAAGATTCAAACCGAAAAAAGATTCAAAGTGAAAAAAGATTCAAACTGAAAACAAAAAGATTCAACCGAAAAAAAAAAAGATTCAAAGTGAAAAAAGGATGCAAACCGAAAAAAAGAAGATTCAAACCGACAAAAGATTCAAACCGAAAAAAAAGAAGATTCAAACCGACAAAAGATTCAAATCGGAAAAAGATGCAAACCGAAAAAAAAAGATTCAAACCGAAAAAAGATTCAAAGTGAAAGAAAACAAAGGATGCAAAACGAAAGAAGATGCAAACCGAAAAAAAAAGATTCAAACCGAAAAAAGATTCAAACCGAAAAAAGATTCAAATCGGAAAAAAAAAGAAGATGCAAAACGAACTCAAAAAATAAATAAATAAAGGATTCAAAGCGAATTGAAGCAAAAGAGCAGAGATTGCAGAAAGTCAGGAAAAGATTCAAATCGAGTTTCCATAATTGAATCTTAAACTCGGCGGATGAAGTCGCTAGAACATAATAATAGAAAGAGGGGGATAACAACATAGGGGGGGAGTAGAAGTAGGGGTAGAATGGTGGGGTTGGATGACGTAATTGAGCGATGATTTTGGTCGCGAAATGGAAGAAGAGCAACAACAACGTTTAGCTTAACAATCGCATTATTCGCGCTATTTTAGCGCCAGCGACGTAATTGAATCTCCGATCTCCATCACACGCATCGATCACCGACCCACTTTGAATCTCTCTTTCTCTTTCTCTACGCCCCTAAACTTCGTTAAGAAAGAAGGGGAACCGCTGTATCCCTCGCCCAACGCGGGCTCCGTTTCGCGCCTCATTTCATCCTCGTTTACGGCTCTTATTCTATTACAGCCACTGCGCGTGCGTGTGATAGAGAGACGCCAGGTGGCTAACTGATGACGTCATTAGTGGAGGGAAGGGGGGGGGGGCATGGACACGTCATCCGTCACGCCAGGGCTAATTGAGTTCCGCTGTAAATACTCATCATCGAAGCAAATGATGGCAGAGGATTCAATTAGAAACTCATAAGGATCAACGACGTCGGTGACGTCAGCCAATGCACGTGCGAGAGGCCCCTCACGCGCCATAATCATATTACTTTATTATACTGTAGGAGGAAATCTCGTTTCGCGCCTTTTCGCACTCGCTTCACAAACTCATTACCCGCACCTCTCACTTTGAATCTAATTCACTCTTCGCTTTGAATCTAATTCACTTTGAATCCTTTGACTTTAATTTTTTTTCACTTTGAATCTATTGTAGACTATTTATTTTGAATCTTTTAACTTTGAATCTTCTCACTGTAAACTATTTAGTTTTGAATCTAATTCACTTTGAATCTTTTTTTCGATTTGCATCTTTTTGTTTTTCAGTTTGAATCTTTTTTTTCGATTTGCATCTTTTTTTTTCGGTTTGAATCTTTTTTTTCAGTTTGCATATTTTTTCAGTTTGCATCTTTTTTCAGTTTGAATCTTTTTTTTTTCGGTTTGCATCTTTTTTCAGTTTTCATCTTTTAACTTTGAATCTTCTCACTGTAAACTATTTAGTTTTGAATCTAATTCACTTTGAATCTTTTTGACTTTGAATTTTTTCACTTTGAATCCTTTTCACTTTGAATCCTATTCACTTTGAATCTAATTCACGTTGAATCCTTTTTACTTTGTATCCTTTCACTTTGAATCTAATTCACTTTGAATCCTTTCACTTTGAATCCTTTCACTTTGAATCTAATTCACTTTGAATCCTTTGACTTTGAATCTTTTCACTTTGAATCTTTTCACTTTGAATCTCTTCGCTTTGAATCTAATTCACTTTGAATCTCTTTCACTTTGAATCTTTTTCACTTTGAATCTTCTCAATGTAAATCTCTTCGCTTTGAATCTTTTCCACTGTGAATCCTATTTCGTTTTGCATCTTCGTATTTCCGTTTTTTTTTCTTTCACTTTGTGCACACCCTGTAACATGCCCTATAGCAAAGGGCAGTCGGCATCTACCGTACGTTTATATCGCGCGTGCGTGTGGCGCCATCTCTCGTCTTTTTTGCGCAACATTTCGCGCGCCAACTTCAAACGCGTCTGCTGCTGCGTTATAATAAATCTGCGCCCTTATTAATGAGCTCTCCCATTAATTATCACACCCGCACACACCCTGTACACGGTGGTAATGAGAGGGGCGGTGGGCGTGGTGGAGGAGGCTGGCAGGGGCGGGGTTAATGAGAAGGCGTGGCTCCTCCTCCTTCTCTTACGTGCTTTGATGACGTCAGCCGACACGCGCTACGTTCCATTTTATTTATTATACCGTCTTATGCTTTTGTTTTCGTAAATGGAACCGGAAGTGAGCTCTTTTTTCCTCTCACAGCACCTGCGCAGTTACCTCGAGGCCGTTTTTTTCTTTTATTATTATGATGATTGTGGTTATTTGTTGGTCCAGAGGGCGTCGTGTTCGACGTAATAACAAATTAATTAGATATAATTTTTTTTTAATGAAGAGATTTGTTACTTTACAAATTTTAGCTTTTTATAATAATTAGAAATAAAAAATTAATTAATTGCTTATTTTTTTTATTGGTTTTTATTTCAATGATAATTCAATGCGAGAAATAAAAACAGTGTGAAATTTCGTTATAAAGAATTTTTTAAAAAAAAAAAGACATTTGAAGGTTTCGTAATACTGTAAAAGAATTTCTTGAAAAACGAAAAAAAAAATTTAATTTCGCAAAAAACGAAAGAAAAAAAATTTAATTTCTTAAAAAAAAAACGAAAAGAAAAAATTAAATTTTTAAAAAACGAAAAAAATTAAATTGTTAGAAAACAAAAAAAAAAATTAAATTTCGTAAAAAACGAAAAAAAAAAAAATTAAATTTCGTGAAAAACGAAAAAAAAAAATTAATTTGCTTAAAAAACAAAAAAAAATTACATTTTTAGAAAACGAAACAAATTTAAATTTTTAGAAAACAAAAAAAAGAAAAAAGAAATTAAATTTTGTAAAAAACAAAAAAAAAAAAATTTTTTTTTTTAAAAAACAAGAAAAAAATTTTTTATTTTCTAAAAAACTAAAAAAAAAAAAATTAAAATAAACTTTCGTTTTAAAAAATTTTCGTTTGTAAAGAACTTTTTTTAAAAAAGACATTTGAAGGTTTCGTAATAAAATAATTTCTTGAAAAACGAAAAAAAAATGTTATTTCTTGAAAAACGAAAAACAAATTTAATTTCTTGAAAATCGAAAAAAAAAATTTAAAATTTCTTGAAAATCGAAAAAAAAAATTTATTTTCTTGAAAATCGAAAAAAAAAATTTAAAATTTCTTGAAAATCGAAAAAAAAAATTTAATTTCTTGAAAAGCGAAAAAAAAAATTAATTTCTTAAAAAATATAAAAAAAAAAAATTTCTTGAAAAACGAAAAAAAAAAGTAAATTAACTTTCGTAAAAAACGGAAATAAATTTAAATTGCTTAAAAAAAAAAAAAAAAAAAAAAGTAACTTTTTTAAAGAACGAAAAATAAATTAAATTTTAAAATTAAATTAGTTTCTTAAAAAACGAAAAAAAATTAAATTTTCCAAAAAACGAAGAAAATTTTAATTTCTTAAAAAAAAAAAAACAAAAAAAATTAATTTTTTAAAAAACGAAAAAAAAAAAATTTTTTTTAATTTCTTAAAAAACGAAGAAAATTTCAATTTCTTAAAAAAAAAAACAAAAAAAAAAAAAATTAAATTTCTTAAAAAACGAAAATAAATTTTTTTTAATTTATTAAAAAAACGAAAAAAAATTTTTTCATTTCTTAAAAATTCTTGAAATTTCATTATTAAAAAGTTAAACAAAAAAAAAAAATGTTTAAGGGTAAAAATCCTAAAAATTCGCTAAACCGGACATTTTCAATAACCCTTAACGCACTAGTTTTTCTCAGTATGTATAACCGGAAACCAGTTTTACTTTCGTTGACACAAAAACAATAATTTTTCTTCGTCGAAAAAATAGTTTCGTTTAAAACCGGAAATGACGCTCTCCGAATGACGTTCCATTACTCAACTTTTTTTCATTTCTTTTTCTCGTGTTATTTTAATTATTAAAAAAAAAAATAATAATTTGTTTCGATGTAAATGGAACACGTGGATGACGTCACACCCGACGCAAGCACAAAGAAAGTCAGAAAAAAAAATGGACGCTCGTGCGCTTTTTTAAAATTATTATTATTGCGAATGTAAATGATGACGTCAGCCGTTGGACAAAAAAAAAATTAGATTTCTTTGAGTTTTAAAAAAATATGAAAAATGGAAACTAAGAAAAAAGAGAGCAATAAGGAAAACGAAAAATGACGTCAATTTCAAAGTAACGAAAAGAAAAAAAAATATGTAAGTTAAAAAAAAAAAACAACATGGAATCATAAAATTATTACTTTAAAAAAAAAAAAGATGAACGCGCATGCGCGAAATGCGATCGTAATAATTATAAAAACAGTGTACAAGGATGTATGGGTTTTTAACGTTAGCGTATGCGCTGAATTCTAAAAGGAGATTTACTGCTGTCCCGCAAACGCTATAACAGAGCATAAACAATTTTACCATATCCGCTAAACCGTTATAATAGAGTTTTCTAAAGCATAACTTACCCGCTAAACGCTAAAAGAGAATTTTTGCAACTTTACCCGTTTTCGTTAAACGTTATAAAAGTGTTTTTTAAAGTTATAACGAAATCGAAAAACGCTAAAAGAAAGTTTTTTCATTTATATCGTATTCGTAAAAACACTATAACGTATCCTCTAAACTCTCTAACAAAGTTTCATGAACTTTACTACATCCGCTAAACGTTATTAAATAATTTTATTATGTTTACCGTAACTGCTAAACGCTATAACAAAGTTTTACAATTTTTATTGCATCCGCTAAACGTTAAAAGAATTTTCGTAAATCTACCGTGTCGGCTAAACGCTATAATAAAGTTTTACAAACTTTACTACATCCGCTAAACGTTATTAGAAAATTTCATTATGTTTACCGTAACCGCTAAACGCTAAAAGAGTGGTTTCTCGGCTTCACCGCATCCGCTAAACGTTAAAAGCGAGTTTTCGTAGCTTTATCAAATCTGTTAAAACGTTAAAAGAGAGTTTTTCTAGATTTACCATATCGGTTAAACGCTATAACAAAGTTTTACACCCTTTACCACATTCGCTAAAGTTTTATTATGTTTACCGTATAAGAGTGGTGACTAAGCCATAACGTGTCCGATAAACGTTATAAAGGAGTTTTCTAAGCTTGAGTATCCCCTAAACTCTATAACCAAGTTTCATCAACTTCACTTCATCCGCTAAACGTTATTAGAGAGTTTTATTATGTTTACCGTAACCGCTAAACGCTATAAGAGTAGTTTTTGCGCTATAACGCATCTACTAAAACGCTATAAGCGAGTTTTTAGACTTTACCGTATCCGCTAAGGGGGGAAAAGGATTCAGAACGAGACCATCGTTATTTGTGCGGGCGCTTAAACAGCACTTGTTGCGTTCCCATAGCAACCAGCGCAACGAGAGAGAGCTCGATGGGTGTGGTCGAGGGGAAGGGTGGGCCGGGCACCTCCTTCCCTCCACCTGTTGCGCTGCCTCTCCTGCAGGGGTCAGCACCATCTCTCCCTCCCTCTCTCTCTCTCTCTCTCTCCTTCACTCGCCTCTCTCACTCCTTCCGCGCAAGGTGTGCCGTCTCCCCGCTCCTCAGCCCTTTGGATTATTCACCGGAAGTGCCCTTAGCAACCAATCTCTCGCCGGGAGGGAATTATTACCAGTGCGCGTGCGCGGAAAAATAAATTAAATAAAAAAAGAAATTGCGGACCTTGAAGAAAACGATGAAAAAAATTTTATTTATTAATAATTTTTGTGTCCTTCATTTTTTTTTAATTAATTGATAATAATAATTAAATTATTTATTTTTTTTGTGCGTGTGAATTGAAAAAACGCGGTGAATGAC
The DNA here is from genome assembly GCA_034692225.1 of Polydesmus complanatus. Taxonomy (NCBI): domain Eukaryota; kingdom Metazoa; phylum Arthropoda; class Diplopoda; order Polydesmida; family Polydesmidae; genus Polydesmus; species Polydesmus complanatus. The sequence goes on from JAQGAZ010002413.1 coordinate 11,816, forward strand.
GTCATCGGAGAACAACGAGTGATTTAGGTCCCTTTTTGTCGTGTTGTTGGTGGAAGGCGAACGATGTTGAGTTCGATTTCGCTTCATTAGTTTAATTGATTAATTCTAAATATTTTGGTTAATTAATTAGTAGATTTTTTTTTTCTTAATTAACGCGGAATTATTGTGTTTGGCAACATTGTTTTTGCTGTTTCGGGTTTTCGACGATGTTGTGAACGGGTTTTGTCCGGCACCGCGTTTTCTGTTTCTGCTTCGGCCAGAGCGACCACAGCCGAAGGGGGAGAGAGCGAGCCCCGTGCCTTAACTCAAGGTCACATCCCAACAACACAATACTCTTTTCATGGTCAGTCTCATATTTTTATTGAATTTTTATGATTTTTAGAACTGTTATTTTTTTTTTTGTGTTGAAATTCTTAAGGTTTTAGGTAGAAAACGCGGAAAATTTTGAAAATTTTTGCCGCTTTTTTTTGCGGAAATTTTATGTATTTTTGATTGAAAAATGATTAGTTTTTTTTTAGAACTGGGGAAAAACGCGGAAAATTTTCAACTAACTTTCGAAAATGCGGAAAATTTTTAAGTTTGCGTTTTTTTTTTTTTAAGTAATTTTTTTTTTTGGAACTTGAGATTATAACTTTCAGAATCGTGTTGAAAATGCGGAAAATGTTATATTTTGCGTTTTTTTTTTTTAGTTGAATGCATTTTTGGAATAATTTTTAAACCTTCGAAATGTGAGTGAAAAAAAAAAAAAAAAACGCAAAACAGTAGACATTTTTGCGTTTTTTTTTTTTTTTTTTGGAACTTTGAATTTTTTCTCAAATTTCGATTTTTAAAAATCGAAAATCTGTTGAGAAAAGAAAAACGCAAAAAAAAAAAAAAAATTTAAATCCGCTGCATAAATTTGAATTTTTTGCGTTTTTATTTGCGTCTCAATTCTGACGTGACTTTGACTTCCGAGTTTGTTCCTTGTTTTGAAAAACGCGGAAAATTTTCGTTCAATTGCAGAGAAACAACTAAAAAAAAAAAAAAAAACGCGGAAATTTTGCGTTTTTAGTCGAAAATGCTGAACTTTTATTGTTTTTTTGCATTTTAGAACTTTTCGTTCCATAATTAAAAAAAAAACCGCATTCGAATTCCTTCCAGTTCAGAAAAAAAAAAACGCGGAAATTTGAATATTCGCGTTTTTATCTGCCGTAAAATGTCCAAACCCCGTACCGCAGTGTGTGACGTCAGACGAAGCGACACACACGGTAATTACGTAAGAATGCGGTGGCTTTGGCTTCCGGTGCGGCGGAGACACCTGGCGATTGACGAGAGCAACACGCACGCCCTCTAGCGCTCTCCCCTCTCCCTCTCTTCCTACTCCCGCAGCGCCCTCTATCATTAGCCAATAATTTCGCTCCACTTTTTTGCATAAGGGAATTCAACTGCACGTGCTTCGCATGTTAAACGCCTCCGACGTCACACACCACGTGGCCCCTCGACACCGAAAAACAAATCCCGCTATTAAATTTTGAATGAAAAAAAAATTGATTTGGTAACGTTATCGTATTCCTTCGAGCTCAAACGGTATCCGCTTTTACGCTTATTTGCTAAACGCTATAAAAGAGTTTTCTGCTATTCACGGTTGCAAGATAGCTTTTTTATTTTACCGTATCCGCTAAACGCTATAAAACAGTTTTTTGCTATTCACGGCTGCAAGGTTGCTTTTTTTATTTTACCGTATCTGCTAAATGCTTTAAAAGAGTTTTCTTAACTTTACCGTATTTGCTAAACGCTATAGACGAGGTTTATTCAATATTACTGTACTTTCGGTAAGCGCTATAAAAGAGTTTTTATGTCCGATAAACGTTATAAAGGAGTTTTCTTAACTTTACCGCATTTGCTAAACGCTATAGACGAGGTTTATTCAATATTACTGTACTTTCGGTAAGCGCTATAAAAGAGTTTTTATGTCCGATAAACGTTATAAAGGAGTTTTCTTAACTTTACCGCATTTGCTAAACGCTATAAAAGAGGTTTACTCAATATTACTATACCCGGTGAACGCTATAAAAAAATTTTCATAAGTTATCGTGGCCGATAAACGTTATAAAGGAGTTTTCTCAACTTTACCGTATTTGCTAAACTCAATAAAAGAATTTTACGCTATATTACGGTACCCGGTAAGCGCTATAAAAGAGTTTTCAAAAATTTTTATGTCCGATAAACGTTATAAAAAAGTTTTTTCAACTTTACCGTATTTGCCAAACGTTATAAAAGAAGTTTACTTAATACTACTGTACTCGGTAAACGCTATATAAGTTATCGTGTCCGATAAACGTTATAAAAGGGGCTTTCTTACATTTACCTTATCCGCTAAACGCTTTAAAAGAATTTTCTAAGTTTTTTCATTTTTGTTAAACGCTATAAGAGAGGTTTGCCATTTTCGTCGTATTCGCTTAACGTTATAACAGAGTTTTTTCAACTTTACCGTTAAACCGCTAAACGTTATATAAAAAAGCAAATTAAAAAAAAAAAAAAAAAAAAAAAAAATACCGTATTCGTTAAACGCTGAACGGTAACGTTATTCAAACTTTTTTTTTTTTTTGGTTTTCAACGAAATTTTTATCTCTTAAAACTGATCCAAAATAAAATTAAAAATTAATTTTTTTTAAATGAATTTAATTTAATTATTTTCTTATTTAATTAATTAATTTTTTTTTAAAGTGCGTTAATTGTTGTTGTGTTGGGCCACCTGACGATTTACTTTTACAATTAATAACTGTCATTGTTTACATCCAAAAACAATTCCTTAATTTTTTTGCGAGGGAATTTTTTAATTGACTTAGAATGTAGTGCGCATGCGCCGGGCTAATTTTTTTTTTTTTTTTTAATTTGGAAAGCGACGAAGGTGAAAGGTTTTTTATTTCCTCTGATGTTGTTGTTGATAGATGGCGCTCACTTCAATGACGAAGAAAAAATATTCATTTAAATGGCAATTAATTTTTTTTTAATTTTTATTGCTATTAAAATTACATTTTTTAGATAACAAAATTTTTAATTGTCAAAAAAAAAAAAAAAAACTTAATTTTTTTTAAGTTGAAATTTTTGGTCAATTGTAAAACGTCGACAGAACGAAGTCTGTGAAAAAAAGTTCGATATATCGAAACGCTGCTTAATTTACTATTTCCGGTGTTTTGCAGAGCAGGAAATTTGAAGAATTAAGGGAAATTTTTGAAGATTCAAAGCGAACCCCTGGTCTTATTTAAGAGGTTCAACGTCAATGTTGGTCTTATTTGAGAGACGCAAATCGATATCGAGGTCTTATTTCAGAGATTCAAAGCTAATACTGGTCTTATTTAAGGGATTCAGAGCGAATTCTGGTCTTAATTAAGAGACGCAAAGCGATATCTAGGTCTTATTTCAGAGATTCAAATTGAATATTCGTTTCATGTTAAGAGATTCGTAGTGAAAAACGGTCTTATTTAAGAGGTTCAAATCGAGAACTGGTCTTGTTTAAGAGGTGCGAAGTGAATGTTGGTCTTATTTGAGAGATGCAAAGCGAGTATTAGTCTCCTTTAAGAGATTCAAAGCGAACGCTGGTCTTATTTAAGAGATTCGTAGTGAAAAGTGGTCTTATTTAAAAGGTTCAAAGGGAGAACTGGTCTTATTTAAGAGATGTTAAGCGAGAAATGGTCTTGTTTAAAAAGTGAAAAATGAATGTTGGTCTTATTTCAGAGATGCAAAGCTAATACTGGTCTTATTTAAGGGATCAAGAGCCAACACTGGTCTTATTGAAGAAATTCAAAGCGAATTCTGGTCGTAATTAAAGAAACGCAAAACGATATCTAGGTCTTATTTCAGAGATGCAAAGCGAGTATTAGTCTCCTTTAAGAGATTGAAAGCGTGAACTGGTCATATTTAAGGGATTCAGAGCGAAGACTCATAAATAACTTTTTCCTCCGAGTGACCTTAGCGTTCGTTTTGGGTCTCTTAAGTGTCCTTTAAGACAAAATGACGATTGGTGTCCTTAATGCAGAGGGTGCTCGGTGTCCTTAATAGGAAGGGTCTTATGTGTCTTAAGTACAAAGGGTCCTTGAAACGTCGTAAATAAAACATTCCTCAGATCCAAATCTCTCTCCCTCAGAGCCTCTCTCTCTCTGCGTCTCTCTCTCTCTCCCTATGTACGAGATGGAAGGAGTGATAGAGAGTGGTCAAGAGTGGGCGGGGCTCGGGGCTAATGAGCGCGCGCGTTAATTGCCTCCACCGACCGCGCATGCGCCCACTCCCTCCCTCTCTCCTCTTGTCCCTGTAATAAACACGGTCCGCCGCCGCCATCTTGTTTCCTTGTTTTGAATGAGAAGCGTGGAATTTATTGCCTCTCTTAAAGGGACCTCGGGGAGGGGGAGGGGCTTAAGGGAGGGAGGGAGGTGAGGGGGAGGGGCTTAGGGGGTTAGGGAAGGTGAAAGGGGTTGGGGAGGTGTGTTTTGTTTTTGCTTTGTTTACAATTTTATTTACGGAGTTAACGTTGGTTGGATTTGATGTAACGCAAAATCTCGTAGAGAAAATGCGTTCACGCGACAAAGGGTTCACTACGCTATTTTTCAATCTCTTTTATCCTTGTCGTCAGTTTACGTTATTATTTAATTCTTTCTTTACCGCTAAACGCTATAAGAGAGGTTTTTTAGCTTCACTTTATCCATCAAACGCTATCAGAGAGTTTTCTCAACTTCACCGCATCCGCTAAACGCTATAAGAGAGTTTTACAACATCACTGTATCTATTAAACGCTGTAAAAGAGTTTTCTCATTTTTATTGCTTTCGCTAAACGCTATAGGAAAGTTTTTTATTTTTATTTTACCGTATTCGTTAAATACTTTGATTGTTTTTTTTAGTTTTACTATATCCGCTAAACGCTATAAGAGAGTTTTTTTTATTTTACCGTATTTGTTAAATTATTTAAATACTATCAGAGAGTTTTCTCTTCTTTACTGTATCCGGTAAACGCTATAAGAGAGTTTTCTCTTCTTTACTGCATCCGCTAAACGCTATAAGAGAGGTGTTTTTTTTTTCATTTTACCGTATTCGTTAAATACTATAAGATAGGTTTTTTTTAGTTTTACTATATCCGCTAAACGTTATAAGAGGGAATTTTCATCTTCACCATATCTTGTAAACGCTATAGCAGAGTTTTTTAATGTTTACTTTATTCCTTCTTGCTTAACGCTATGAAATAAAGTTTTCTCATATTTTCCGTTTACGCTAAACTCTATAAAGAAGTTTTTTTTTAACTTTACTATATCCGCTAAACGTTATAAATTTTTATTATTATTTTCATTGTATTCGCTAAACGCTATAAGAGAGTTGTCTTAATTTTTAACATTTCCGCTACCATTTTTTTATTCCAATTTTAACTTTATCCGGTAAACGCTTTAAGCGAGATTTATCCGCTTCAACTCTATAAAAAAAAGTTTTTCAACTTTATCGCAATAACCGAGTTATATTTTTTTACTTTATCTGTTAAACGCTATAAGAAATTTTTTTCACCGTATCCGTTAAACATTATACTTTTTTTTTCAAGTTTTATTGCGATCATTGAACGTTATAACAGAGTTTTTTAATTATTGCCGTAGTTAATAAACGCTATAAAAGAGTTTTACTTTATACCCATATCCGTTAAACGCTATATGAGAGTTTTCTCAGAAACCGTTTTTTTTTTTCGTGGAGCAGAATGTTGAAACGAAATGTGCGCATGCGCAAATTTTTTTATTTTTTTTTTATTGGTTGTCTATGACGTAGACGAGTGATAAAAAAAAGGCTGCGCTGACGTCATAATTAGTTTTAACCGAATACAAATTTAAATTTAAATGGAAAAAAGAAAATTAATTATCGTAAATTAAAAAATAATGAAATCGTAATTTATGTTCTTTTTTCTTCTTTCCATTCATAAAAAACGAAAAAAGAAAACTTTAAATGAGAAAAAAAAAGATGGAGGAAAAAACAAAATGTCCGTCATTAATAATAAAAGAGGAAAACGGAGAGTGAAGGGTAATTAGGGCTTTAGCTCCTCCCCCTATCTACGCCCCTCCCCCTTTCACTCCCCCAAAGGCTATTTATATGCAAATGAGCAGCGCCCTCTATCTGACCTCACCAAACCAAAACCCCGATTCATCGTTCCAAACGAGATCGCAATTTCAAAGTGAAATTTTAGGATTCAAAGTGAACATTTGAATATTCAAAGTGAAGATTTATAGATTCAAAGTGAAAATG
>JAQGAZ010002414.1:0-18053 GCA_034692225.1 Polydesmus complanatus
AAAATAGACATATTTTTGCGCTCTTGGCCGCTTGGGTAGAGTTATAAAGTGCAAAAAATTTTGCGATTTTGGCGCCCCTAAATGCTGGCGCCCAGGGCCTGCGCCCCCTTCGCCCCCCCCTTCGCACGGCCCTGCTGTGTTATTTTAAATGAGTAAGCCAATTGAATTGATAGATACAGTAGTGTAGCCTACATTATTATTGAATAAATTTGTATGTGTAAGAAAACTCCTCTTTCAGAAATACACATGCTATTATTTTCACCCTTTCCCACGCCAGCGCACTTTATACACACTAATTATTCAGATTTTTATGCTCACGGGAGAGAAAAAATGTCGCACTACATGCGAGATCGCACTATAAGCAAACGTACTAAAAGTGGGATCGAATAATAACCGGGAGCACCCTATTATTCCAGTTTCACTGTAGGCCTACATAGAAAGGTTAATATAGAGAATTATTTCTATAGCAAGTTACTATTATAGTAACTAAACTATTATAGTAACTAAACTATTACTATTAGTGTAAATCCTTTTAGCAACTGCACCATTACAAGTTTCCAGGGTAGTTTTTAATAAAAAAAAATCACAAAACCAAATCATTAAAAACCTGAAAAAAGGGATTTTTTCCCCCCAAAATGATTTTTTTCCCAAAACAAAAAAATGGGTTCTGAAATTGGTCTCATAATTACTATTGTTGGACTTGAACTCCAAAGCGCTATCAACCGCTGCGTTCTTCCCAGATGCCAAATACAAGTTGCATGCCGTTCCAACCTTTCAAAAAGTTCTGCTTTTTATTACGTCCTTTGACGTCATTTCCTTCGCCATAATCAGCTGCACAACTTTTAAAACTATTAAATCACAAAAAAAAAAACAAACAAAGAGCGGAAGTGACGTGCATTATGGAATCCCCAAAATTGCTGTAAAGGCAATTGGTCTTTCAGAGTCCTTTGGAGCGTGTTTGGCGATTGATAAGCGATTAAGGAAAGGGAAAAGGGAGGAGGGAAGGTTAATTGGAATATTACGTGATGTTCGTGTGGACATAGAGGAGCGAGTAAATGAGGACACTTAAACCGGGAGGGGGGGAGGCCTTGACCCATCCCTCAAGCTCCGCCCTCTCCATTGACCAGCTGATTCAAACTCATTTTTACATAAAAAAATAATCAATGTACATAACATTGTATTTTATTAGCGTTGTGTGTGACGTCATGTGGGTGATTATGATGTGGGTGAGGGGTGGAATGAGTGTGATCTTTCGTTGGAACAATGCAAATTAAAATGAAACCCCGATTCTGCGTTTTAAAAGCGCAGAACGAGAAGAATTATTATTTTCAATGAGAAAGCGTTCGGAGCAGCACTGGACTATCGTTTAGTCACGCCCACCACTTATCAACCTCAGTTTTATATTGTTCCCGGCCGAGGCCAGACAAGGCTCGCTTTTAATCTTAGCTATGTTCTTCAAAACCGGGATTCAGAGCGAGAAAAAGTTTCCCGTAAGAGTAGAAAATACGTATCGCGCTAAGACTTGTGAGGGTAAGGTTAGGTGGAAACCGGAAGAGTAGGGGGGAGGAACTGGGTTAAGGGAGGGTAAAGAAATGGATTCAAAGCGAGTCTGGAGAAAAATGTAATTGTTTGATTAATTTGCATAATGGTTGTGTGAAGTGACGCCACTTTTTCAGAGTTCAAGGTTTTCGACTCAAAAGCGCAGAGTTGGCATAAAGCGAAATCCCTTCCCCCTAACCCTCCCCCCCCCCCCCCCTCTCACTCTCACGTGAATTCGCACTTCGATCTCAACTTTATCTCGTGCCAAACAATTATTATTATTATTACGCAAAATCACGAGAATCAGCGACTCAACTGATCCGTTCACAAGCATCCGACCAGCGCAATATAATAAGTCGCGCTGGGTCAGTAAAAAGACTCACCGCGACCACTTAACAAAGTGTCACATATATTATATTAAATGTGGCTATTCCACTAACATAAATCTACCGTACATTCACTAACTTTTTTTTACCGAGACTCGCTGACCCGTTTACACCGACCGACCGACTCGCTCTCAAACATTCGATTCCCCATTCCTCGTGTACGGAGAGAATTTTGAGTTATCAATATCCAAACCGGAAGTGATTAATTAAAATAATTCTCAAAAATTTTGTTTCTACTTAAAGTTTAAGTCTCACGGTCTCACCTAAAGATCACTTAAACTTTTTTTTGTAACAAAACTCATCAAAAATAATTATATTGTAACCTATAATTATAATGGTGAACCGTGAACGACTTTCGCTTTTTCGTCTTCAGTGTTAACATTGAAATTGTAACATAAAAATACGAAAATGAAACTTACCATAATTTTAAATTGTCCTTATAATTTTTGAACTCGTGACGTAATGACGTTAAGTTAATCCAGGTGGACTTAACCTATTGCACAGGTAGTCATGGTTACGATCGCCATGCACGTGCGGCGTACGACTCAGCGAGCATGCTGAAAGGGAATGCAGCGCTTTGAGGTTTGAGTAGAGCGCGGAGAGAGCGCTGAGAAGCAGCAGCACCACCGCTAGGCCGAGTGCCCTACCACACGCCACTTCACTCGTCTTGGCATATCTCTCATCTGGCAACACCTTTTCTTGGCTCAGACTAGGCTCCTCCTCCAAACCCTTGCCAAATCAAGGTGGGCGGAGTGAACGCCAACCATAATCATTATTAAAGTACAGTACATATTATATTATACCTGGACAGGCTCGCTTTGAATCTCTAGTAGAATCTTAAGTTCTCTAGTACTGTAGTAGCCACTTCCGGTTTCCAACAGTGTTAGAATGAGTTTTCAATGCAGTAGGCCTTTGTCATTAAAACTTAATCGTAACATAATTATTATGGAGGATAGTCAACATAAGGACAGGATTCACTTTGTAAACGCTTTAAAAAAAGCTGAATTTAATTGTTAAACTGTTAATTTTTCATTGCGTTTAAGTGAAAGTAATTTTGTTTGCGGTGGTCAATACTTAACCATTGCAAAATAGCGGTTTACGTAGCATAAATGGTTCAGCTTAAATAAGTTTATAAAATTAATGGGGTCTATAGATGTCCGTTTTTTAAAAGGTCAAAAAAAGTCAACAAATTCGTTCAGCCTATAGAGGTTAATTTCATTGTCTTTAAAACGCTCATCATAAAGAGGTTGTTCCATGGAAACAAGTGGCTCAATCAAGTGATACTTAAGGTTATTGTAGCCTTGCTTCAACTTAAAGAGGTTTATAGAGTTTTTGCCAGTACGAGATATGGAGGGAGGGTATCGCGCAGCATCTCTATCTAAATCGATTCAGCATTAAAGAGGTTTTTCCATATACGAGGGTAATTCGTAATGTAAGGGCCATTAGGTCATTAAAAAAAATGAACTCTAAAGAAACATTTTCTTTTTTCCAGTTTTAGTTTACTACATACAGTATCTACCTAACATTTATGCATACACTGTACTGTAATTGCATATTTTTGTAAATATTTCTAGACTCTAGTACCTAAACGACAGCTTTTTCACTCCCACTGCATAACGATCCGCAGGCGATCATTTTTTCCTCAATTTTAATACATGTACTAAATAAGTTGACAAAAAAATGATGGATATACTGTAAATGAATCAATAAATTTTAAAAAAATTGATAAAAACAGTTGAAAAAAAAAAAAAATGGGGAAAAAAATTCAAAAAATTGATAAAAAAGAATTGACAGAAGATTTGATGAAAAAATTGAATAAAACGAAACTGAAAAAAATAATAAAAAAAAAAAAAAAAAATTAAAAAAAAAAAAAAAAAAGATTGGTGGGAGTTAAAAAAGTTGTCGTTTAGGTACCGGTACCAGAAAATAGAAATGTTTGAGAAATATGCAATTATGCATAAATGTTAGGTAAACATGTAGTAAATCAAAACTGTAAAAAAAAATATATATTTTGTATGAGTTCATTTTTTTTAATGAACTAAGGGCCTTTACTTTACGAATTACCCTTGTAAATAAACGGGAGCCATTTACAGTATCACGCTAGAGGGATATTTCTCACAAGTCCAACTTGATTAGGGTTTGATGATGATAGCCGTTCGCAAGTCCATATTAAAGAGGTTATTATTTTATTGAGGACACAGAAAGGTGTCCAACATATGGAAGTGATTTAGATGCAAAATAGTTCAACTTACAGAGATTACTTATATCGTTATTTTCATTTTAAAAAACCTATTAATAATTTTCAATATTAATAATAATTATTATTTATGGAGGTTTTATTTGAGGAGAAGATAAGAGAGGCTTTCTGTCCGCTATAGAGAGATGCATTTGTTAACCTTGAGAAAGACTATCATCATTTTTTATTATTATTATTTTTGAGTAAATACGAGTTGGCAGGTGAAAACGTCAACAGAAACCGCCAACAAAGCTCGATTATGCATTACAATGTACAGTGCAGTATGTAGGTGAGCAGGGGGTGGTGCGAGTTGGAGAGGGGCCAGGAGGAGCTTCCTCGGCTAATTAATTTCACCCGCCCCAACCGTGATTAAATTGCGGTGTAATCAACAGAAACGCTAATTACACGCGAAGAGAGTTTAATTAAAATGCAGCGCTATTATTCTCGCGCATGTAAACAAAGCTACGATGCTCCTCAGCGGAATTTGCACGCGACCGAAGGAAGTGATCACGATTCACGTGCTCAGAAAAGATAGAACGTGACCGGTGGTCAAAATATAATTATTATGAAGGTGGGCCATTGTACATTGTGGTCTCTCTACTCCGCGCTTCCGGTTTTGATTTAATATTTTATTACAAGTTCCGTATTTTAATAATTATTTATTGCAGTTTCTTATGCGTCTTATGTCGTCAAAGGTTGGAATTTATTATTGCACTGATTGTAAAGAAATAAATAAATTCCAAACTGATGATTAACCTTTCAACCGGAAGTATCGGAGACACTATCACTTTTTTTGCGGGGAAAAAATGGATTCAAACGGCGCTCGTCAAACATTAGCTTTGGATTCACAGTGGGTGGGGACGAATGTTTACGAAATCTATGCTCTCTTCACATCAGTTCGTTCCACGTGAGAGCACACACGCTTTCTTTTGCGGCGGGAAATTCCTCCACTCCCTCTAGTTCGCTGGGATTTGTCGTTTGCCAAAATATTCGTGCACATTTTCCGGCAGCCACCCCACCACCATGCAGGCCCAACGCATTCTCAGATCCAAATCGTTGTAAATGTCATTCGAATAACAATAATGATTTTTTTTATTGTTACCTTTCACTTGTATAATAATAATATTTATATAATGTATTCTGTACAAACGAATGTTATGCGTAAAGATTTATTTTCCGAGCAAGTTGATTTGTTGCAGCAGATGCACGAACGCTCCCTCCACGCTCGATTTGCGTTTCATGTACTCCAGGGAATGACTCTACATTCAATCATTCATTAGTACATGTATTTGAAAAGGAGAAAACATAATAATTACGGAAAAAATTTTTTCATAAAAATTGAGTAACTTTTCTAAAATTAAAGCTTATTAAAATTACAGTAATAAACAACCTTCAAATTCATTAAAAACTTTCGCAAAATTGAGTAGAAAATTTCACACGATTACGTTTAAACTACCGGTACGGTATTCTAAATTTGAGTAAAACTTTCCTAAGATTGAATAAAAGTGTTTCTTAAAACTGAGTAAAAATGTCCCTCAACTCGAGCAACAACTTTTCCAAAGTTATTACAATTATTATTGAATAAAATCCTCCAAATAATTATGGAGTAGTGTGTACCTTTAGCTTGGAGTCGAGAAGTCCAGACTTGTTGGCCAGGGACCAGAGGTTAACGGCCAAGGCCAGAGTGTTGTCCTGCTCGAGATCTCCGTAGGCCAACAGGTAGTGGAAAAGGAGCAGCGATTGCTCAGCTTGTCTCTTCAGGTTCTATGCGTTTATACATTGGAATAAAAATTACTTAATACGAAGAGGGAATGAGAAAAAGCTTACGTCATTGTCTCCCAGGACCTTTAACTGGGTGAGGACCTCCTTGAGCAGCGTAGAACACAAGTGGTTAATCTCGGATAAAAACTCCTCGTCATTCCCGTACAAACTATCATTCGAGTCCACTGAAACCAAGGCACAGTTTATCAGTTTTTGATTTTTTTTTTAGCTTATGGAGGAAATTGAGGCCTTGCCCATTTACAACTTTATCACCTTTTTCGATGTGGTAGAGGTAAGTGTCTTGCGCAGAGGCCGAGAGTTGAGCCAGCGCGTTGAGCAGAACTGGAATGTGGAACTCGGAATTAGCTTCCCATTCATGTTCCTGCAAAGCATTGAGGAGACCCCTGGTGAGGTACAGCGCGCCGTGTTCCGGATGGTCCTGCAAAAAACTTTATAATGAGTTACTTGAACTTAATGAGATAGTAATGCGAGAGTGAGGTAGCCTACTGGAGCGACGAGGAGAGTGGAGAGGAGGTTGTTGAGGAAGCCGGCCAACTGAGCTTCCGTAGACCTCATTTTACCCTCAACTTCGAGGCTGCGAGGTACTTCCGGAAGGAGGGTGATGGCAGCCTTAAGGCAGGCGTCTGCTTGACCCAAGCACTGGTTGAGGAGGGTGACTTGGGCTGTGCTGAGGTACAGGTCCAGGCGCTGAAACACGCTCATCAGGGAGGGGATGGTAATAAAGGAGTAGGCTGCACACGCCTAAGACAACAGTATAATAATAATTATTACTATAACAACCGTTATCAAAGGGGATTTGATTGAGTTTATCATCGAATTTTTCACACCTAGAATGCCTTCGAAGTACTAATTTATTCCTAGATCTCTTCTCCCTACTATTTTCTAACACGCATCTCTACATTCTACACAATTACCAGGTGTTCCTAAATGAATGCCCGTATTTCACGACGCTATATTTTATTAACGAAATGTAGTAGACAAATTTAGTCAATTCACATGTTTTCTGTACATACAGTATTTAAGTTTTGTTTGCTGTTTCATAAAAGAGCAACAAAAACTCGTATCAGCACAATCACGATCCACCCAAGTTGATCGCTGTTGACTGTGAATACATGTATTTGAAAGAGAAGGTTTCTAAGTTTTAAATGGCTGCCACGGAAGGCTTGTAGCTGTACTGTTTTCCCCCATAAATTCATCCATTTGTTAACCTTCAAAAAAATTGTCGAGTCCTCAACTAAAGGCGTTCTGCGTTGGCATAGCTATTCAGTAGTAGGCCCATAGACCTTGCTCAATGCGCTTGGCCTGCGTGTGATCCCCTGAACCAACCGTGTGTTTTTTTTTGTGAGGATATGTAAATTAAAGATCGCGTTTATGCTCCACCACTTCTCACTAACCTTAAAGAGCTGAAAAAAAATAATAAATAGCAATAGCGATCAACTCAGTAGATGGGGATATGCTGATGCCATGATGCAAGTCGATGGGGAATTTACTTTTTGTGTTTTTGGTGCCTGTGCGGCAGAGTGGGGCTACATTTTACTTTTATAAAACCGCAAACAAAACTTGAATATGTACAGAAAACGTGTGAATTGACTTAATTTGTTTACTAATTTTCGTTAATATAATATAGCGCCGTGGATAACAGGCATTCATTTAGGAACACCCGGTACTTCTAGAGTCCGTTCGACATCTCATATTTTCAAAACTCCATCTTCATATTTTTGAAGATGCATATTTGAAATGTACGGTACTAACGTACCAAATAGATACCGCTCTGCTTTCCAAAATGCATCTCTAGAATGCACTCAATTATTTAAATTTCGAGCTCTGTGTTTTTATATATTTTCGATGTTGCATCGTTCCTACTGGTACCACTGCATACTATTGCATGTTTTCTCATTTTTTAAAAAATGCATCTTTATAATGCACACAAATACCACTCTGCATGTTCAAAATTTTCGACGTTATACCTCTATAAAATGTAATGTACCAATAGATTCCGCTCTGCATCTAATATTTTGTAAATATTGTGTCTATAATGTAGGCCTACTAAATTACTCATAGATTCGGTTTAGTAAAAGAATGATATTTGAAAAAGTATAATCTTTGACATTTTGCAAAATTCACCTTGTAACTTTCTAATTTGATTTAATACTTTGTTGGGTATCTATGATTGAAAAGAAGAAGACAGTGTAATGAGTAAATAGGAAAGAGCTTTACCCTGACGAAAGCCGCTGTTTTCCTGGTGTGATGCCCATTGACCACGTTCCGTGTGTCCATCGACAGTTTGTTCACGCACTGAAACAAAAAGACTACTGTATTAGATAAGAGATTGAGAGTATAGTGAAGTGGTACCTGAACGAGAGAGATGAGTACGGGATCGAGGTTAGCGAAGGTGGCTCTGGCCTCCACAAAGAAGCTCAGTTGCTGCTCGAAGTCTCTTCCGAAACTTACTCTCCTCACTAGACACGAGATCAGAGCTCCGATCTGTCTCTTGTCATCCTCCAACGTTAGGGCACTAACCAATAAAACCTCATTAGCATTACGTATATACGCCATCTTGCTTTTCACATTCGTGGATGAGCTGTTTAGGTCGCAATTGGCGCGAGAAAACGGAGAAAGGTACCGAAATAAGGGCGTGAAATGCCGACAACAAAAAATTCCCTACCTATTAAGATATTTTTTGAAAAATGAGTTATTTACTTGACTGAATCGTGGAGGGTTTTGCAGATGAACATGAGAGCGTTGATTATCACAGGATCACTGGTACTACTGCAAGCGTTTCTAAACAAACTTAATTAATTAGCACATTTAATTAATATTTTTGTTATTAAAAAAAAAAAAAAATACTTGGAAAAAGTATCCATGATCAATTTACACGCTTCCACTTTGACAGATTCTTTTTGAAACATGTCTAGAAATGGAAGGAACTTGTCCTAAATTAAACAAAAAAACCATTGGTATAATTATTATTTCTTTTGATATATTTAATTAATAAATGAATAAACCATTGAAAAAAGAATGGAAAAGTCGTCGATGTGAGAAAGAATCCGATCCACGACGCTATGGAGCTGAGAGTAGTGGTTTTCGAAAACCCTATCAGGAGTCACGTGCTTTATGATGTCTCCTAAAAACGTGTTGATCTCTCGTTTCTAGAAACAAAAGCGATTAATTAAAAAAAATTACTTAACTAAATAAACTTTACCGAAAAATGCTTAACCGGATATTCCACCCACACTTCTGCACATTTCATATACTCCTGTCAAAAAATAAAAAATTTGTATTTTCTATGAATTTAAAATACGCTGCTCCTTTCAACACGAATACACTTAACCCGCACATGTCAAAGTGTCACTGCCCTTTACTCAACGCTTTCAGTTAAAATGAGCTGGCTTCACCACGATACATGTACAATGCTGTGCAGTGCCGCCAGATTACTGTTTACTTAAGTGTTAAGTCTATAAAGCTTATCAGGGGCGAAATGATTCTAAGCACAGGCTAGGCAAGAGAGTGTAATAAGTTAGTTGTTACCGATATGTTTTTGAATTTTCCCACCACCTTCCAGACTTCGTTGAGGATTTGCAGACGATGGCTTTCGGGAGGATCAGCCACAATCAGGCACAGGCCTAGCGTCCTGAACAACAGGTGCTAATCACATTCAATTAAATAAGATTCATATAAGATTCCACTAATTAAGGATTTACTTTGGGGAAACCTGAGTCCTGGCACTCTTTCATCAGATCCACGAACATGAGAGCCCTGTTGGCGATGAATTCGGGGCGAAAGGCGGTCATGATGGAGTTGAGGAGGAGCCCGCTGCTGGAAAACGCGAACCTTAAAAAACACATGAGACAATAGAATTATGGTTATGAATGATTGTAGTTGCTTTTACCTATTGCACTGCTGTTTACAGCGCTCTATGATCTGAGTGAGAGTTTTCTCTTGAGACCTGTAAGCGATGCACTGCAGGATCCAGTCCAGAGCGGGAGAGTACAAGGTCATATAGGCCGTGAAGTCCACCTTCTGATGTAACAACTCGTTCTGCACGTGCACGCACGTCAGCTAACAAGCAAGTGAGAAAAAGGTCAGTAAACAAAATTCTCAAATTGAGCAAAAACTTCATAAAATCAAGTACTGTAATAACTTTCTTCAAACGAAATTAAAATTTTTTAAAATACAGTAGATTAGAAACATTTCTAAGGTTGAGAAGAATGTTACCTAGATTTGAGTATGGTATTTACCTGGCTATAAGTGGCCAAGAAGTCGTAGAGGTTTTCGTAGAGATAGTCTCTTTGCTCCGGGGCGATGGAAATGCCGACACGACAGAGGTAACAGCGTGCGTATGCTGCCACCAGCGGGTCTCCTATCCCCAGCACCATTTTGGTGAGACGCATCAGAGCCAAAGAGAACTCACTGATAGTCAGAAAGCTGTAAGACTTTAGGATAGCCACTTCCACATACAGGCGAGGAATGAGTTCACGGATAGAGGCGATCTTATAGAACCAATTCCTACAGGTCTCCTTAGCCGATTCGGGAACCATTTCCGGGCTAAACTTCTCTAAAAGCAAAACATACATCGAATTACAATATACCCAAACAGTGGTGCTTTGCGTAATTTCACTGCTCCATTACTGATCAACAATTACCAGCACACCACTCAGCGTTTTTTTTCAATTGAAGTTGAATTTATGGTTTTTTTTTTATTTATTAGCGCTAAAGTTTGGCAAAATAAAACCACTCTTATTTATTGCTTTATTTCTTCAGCCAGATATCGCTCTTCATTTTAGAAGTTGCGTCTTTGCTACCTCTACATTCTGCTCTGCGACATCATAATTTACAAACTGCCTCTCAGGAATATGTACTAAATTAACCTTATTACATTATAAAATAGTAGAAGAGTAACCTATATGTTGTATTAGCATGTTTTCCTATGAGATACTCTTATTCACTTTGAATGCATCACTCTCTGATGTAAAGCGAATCTATTGCCTGGGGGTATAATTATATTACCTGGAAGATGCGCCGAAAGTTTGCTCCCCGGAGGAAAGTACTCTGACTTAGCCCGGATGCGGCTAAAAACGAGATTCCCGAAAGTATCCAAAATATCAGTCACTAAAACGAACTTGCTCGGATAAAACTGGATGACAGAGATATCGGTCAATAGTTTCGAACACTAGAATAACAATATAAATACCGGCATATACAATTTGAATTAAAAAAAAAAAAAAATTCTTAAATTTTGTTACTTGAATGACTATTTTGAGAGCCCGGACTCTCTGATCTGCTTCCCAGGCCTCAATCAGAGCCTGGTTCAGTTCCTCGATGCGGTTCACGAACTCCTGTTGACTCAAGTTCAGCATCTCTCGCACCGAACCCTCTTCGAATTCGTCCAGCTGCTCCAGCCTCGTTTTCACCTTATCAGCCACCGAAGTGTGGGTCTTAATCACCACTAATTAAAATAACATTTTGATTAAATACATTGACTTGGATTCATCTAATTCATTTTATATAATAATAAAGTTAAATTTAGAACCGGCTAAATTGATAATTTGTGGGTATCAGGGCGAGATTTCGCAATAAAGTTTAAGTTTTAAATCTTCAGCCGGTTCTAAATAGAACCCAATTTCGTTGTGAAATGAATCAATTGAATTAGTAACCAAACGTTATGAGTAAACGAAAACATCGTATTACAAAACCTTTTTCTCCTCCGGATAAGAAGCTAGTGGCAATAGAGAGTTTTTCGGAAGTGGTATATTTGCTGAGAATGCCCATCTTCTTGACGTTCCAAGGCTCGAAGGTCTCGTCCAGCTCCTGGCTCTGTTTCACCGCCTTCCCGAATTGCTCCTGTCAGAAAACGTTAAACTCAGTATTATATATAAAATAAATTAGAAATTACTCGTTCTTGAGACGTGAACTCGGAAGCCATGCGAGTGAGCGGATCGGTGAGCTGGGCGAACTGGGACAGAGGATCCGTCCCATCCAGGACCGAAGTGAGCGGATCGAAAGCTACGCTCGTCAATCTCCTTGGAGTCCCTGGAGTGGACGACGTCGTGCTGCTGGACGTACTGCTCAGACGCTTAGAAATACCCCGACTCTCGCTCACCTATTAAAACCAACGTTTACAAAATAATACTTTGGTTTTATAACTTTGTTTTTACCGTTATAAGTGGTTTGAGCGGGTGATCGGTCACTTCTTCGCGGAAAAGTACGCTCTCTCGCTTCTCCCCCTCATACCAACGTTTCTTCACAGACCTAAGCCACACAAGAACGCAGCAATAAATTAATAATTTACAAAAATAATTACCTTACCATTCGTAATATTTCATTTTGGGGGCGAAATAAGACGATTTCGACGGCGGATAATCGGGATTCTTGATTAACTCGAAGTCATATGGCTTGGCTGTGTTGTCAAAATATTTACTGGTCAAATAGTATTTACTTTTTGAACGTTGCATTCCATTGCCGTAATGTATAGTTATAATCCCTTTCTATACCCGTTAATATTTGAAGGGGTGTTCACGAAGTAAGTCAATATCCAACTAGCAACATCAAAATTTAATCGTACGGTAGCTCCGTAAGCGCATTTGTCAACAATTCTCCTCTTTAACACTGTAAAGCGTTTAAATTTTAAATTATTATTTAAAGGTTCTATTATTTTTATATACAATCTAAGTTAAATTTTATCTATAATTTGCTAATAAGTACAATTATTAATTTTGTATAAAAATGTATTAATAACAAAACACACTAGCTAAAGGGAGTTTGAGGCTTCCGTAAGGAAAAAAAAAACCAAAATTATTATCGTACAGTGTATTTAAAAAATTAAATTTATTCATAAGGCTACATTAAAATTAAACTAATTTTATTAAATTAATATATAATTATGTTTGAAATAAATATGGCGCTTATTTTTAAATTGTTTAAAACATTGAAATGGCGTTGAAATGGAATTGACAGCATGGCTCGATCACCCTCGCTTATCTCTCTTTCTCGCTCAGTTGGAATGTAGAGAAGGTAGGCGAGTGACGTGGTTTGGCAGCTGCTGCGTTGATTAATGGCGGCTTCCAAGTTTTAGTTAGGAAGATGATGCCACCGCGGGAGGAGAAAAGAAAAGGGGGTGAAGTGAAATAATCGCTTAAAAAAGTTTGTATCGGTGAAAAAAGTGCGATTTCGTCACCATTCCATCTTCGTAAACGACTTCGGTGATAAACAAGTGCTTCCGAGTGGCTCTTAATCGCGAGTAAAGTGCGCAGGTGTTGAGACTGCCGCGCGAAACGAAGGGAGAGCCGCCATGTAAACAACGCTCAACAGGCGGTTAATTAATTAGCAAACTGTCCCGCTAAGTACCAAACCAGAGGATTTAATTGACCAACAGCACTTTATTTCGTTTAAAAAAAAACGTAAATTTTTTCTCTCCTTCGTTATTCTCGTGTGATCAGTACTGCGTGTGATAATGGGAAAAGAGAGCGAACTTTTGCAGCTGGTGAAAGTGGAGGACGTCGCAGGAGTATCTCGTCTCCTCAACAAACTCCGCGCTAACAAACCAAGTAAATAAACCATTTTTGTTATTATTTTATATTTAGAGATCGAGTTACTTGTCCGCTTGAAGGACTTTAGCTCGCGCCACAAAACTTTTTTTCCCCTTTTTTTGAGGATGAACGAATGTGAAAGGTCGCCATTACGACATTTTTATTTTTAATGACTTTTTCTCTTGTATCGGTTTGATTTGTGAAATCGATATTTCTGTCGTAGCTTTAGTATGGAAATTGGAAACGATTCATTCGATCGATAGTTTTTTTGGTAAAGTTTAGCATTGTAAATCAGAATCGATGTTAACATAGAGATTGAAATCGATTCGCGTAATCGAAGTTTTTTTTCCGTAGGTCGTTCCGTACGTCGCAAATAATTATTGGTACAGGTATTGCAAATTGTACGGGAGGTGCGAAGGCGAGCTCGTTTATTTACACGAGTGACGTCATGTGAAATCGCACGTGTTTGATAGATGGGTTCCCCGTCAACTGGCCGAAAATAAAAACGCCGAGGTCAATTCGTCGAACTTAAAAACACTTAAAACATGCCGACTGCAATTACGCCGAAAATTAATTAGCCGAGGGTTAAACTGGCCAAAGGCATAAATTTTTTAACACCGGATACAAAGATGCCGACAAATAAAACGCATAAAAACATTATTCCGGTAATAATTATTAAAAAAAAAAAAATTAAATCAAATCAAATAGCGTATTCCAATAAATCAAATTTCCGGCGATGAAACGATTTATGACATATATATTTAATAATTATATTGACATTCATTTTACAAACACAATATTCACGAATGTTGTATTTATGGAAACGTGTTTGTTGCTTGTGTTTTACTGGGTGGTATGCATAAAAATAAGCTTTAGCTAAAGCAAAGGCTTCATTCCCCGTGTGCATAATCTGAGCCAAACCTCGAATTGTTAGAAAAACCTTAGATGACGTCACTTTTGTCTAATACGTATTGACGAAAGTGACATCACCTAAGCTTTCGCTAACAATTCCAGCTTTAGCTCAGATTATGCACACGGGGAATGAAGCCTTTGCTAAGAAAATTAAGATTTTAGCTAAAGCTTATTTTTATGCATTTTACCCATTTCTGCATTTGTATGCATTATACTTTAAAAAGTCTACTAAAATATTTTTAAAAAAAGGGAATTTCAAACAAAATCTTTAGATGTACATGTATACAAATTAGTTATGGTTAATTGGTCAGTTTTATATGCAGGCAGGTTACTGCAATTAGTTTGAACGATTTTTATAAAATATCCTAATAATGACTGCAACTTTTATATGCGTTTTTGATTTCGGTATCTTTGTATTCGGCGTTTTATGCCGTTGGCCAGTTTAACCCTCGGTTAATTTGTTTACGGCGTAATTGCAGACGGCATGTTTTCCACTCGGCCAGTTTGTTAGTCGGCAAGTTGACCTCGGCGTTTTTGTTTTCGGCCAGTTGACGCGTCACCGTATCCACCCGATAAATGATGATGTATTCGCGCGTCAATTATAACTTTCTATTGAAATCGATGTTTCTCGTAGTCGTACACCTTAATATCAATGCATGGTCGCTATTTTTCTGATGTCATGTTAGGTGGCACGTGACCAATGACAAGTGTATTCCAGCGTGAGCTCGTATTTTTACACTGATTTCTAGCGTGACTCATGACGTATTCTTATGTTTTAAATCAACGTAGGAAGAGATGACGTAGGGGCGTGATTTTAAAGCCGAGTTAATTATCAGTGTTTTTGCTTCTCCGCTCTTAATTAACGAAAAACTTTGTTAATTTCACTCGTCTCGCGGGTCATAAACTTCGTCTGTATTATCTCATTTGCATCTCTTAATTAAACGTGTTAATTGCGCCCAGCACCACCCACTCCTTTGCCTACTTTCAAAGCAGCAGTGGCGGACACCCTTAATGTCGACACGATCTCTCTATACCCTGGTCTGTCAGCTCCACCCACTTGCATTGGGAAAAATACTGTAGTTGGGGACAAATTCTCTCAATGGTGGCGCTGCAATCGTTAATGAACCATGCACGTGGCTTCAGTTCTTCGTTTTCAATGCATTTTAGTTGATCAGTAGGTCATAATCTCTCTATACACTGGTCACGCAGCTTTTAACAAACGGGTGGCGTCGTGTCAGTAGTAAAAAACTATTTGCACTGCGCCATCTAGGGGGAGCGATAGTTCCTAACTCAACTTGTTAAGAGCTGCCAGACCAGTTTCACATTAAATATGAAAAAATTGTACTCGTACCTATATTTTAAGAATAATGTAGTGCCAATTAATTTCCTTTTTTTTAAAAACTGTTTATAATAAACATTAAACCTCAAATTATTACGTCATAAGAGGGGTTACGCATAAGAATTAGCAAAAACAATTAACCGCATAATTTCTAATTGTAGTGAAAAGAATATCAATACTTTGTTTTACTTTGGGCTTGGTTAGGGTAGACACTATGATCACAAGAGAGGTTTATCCAGGAGTAAAAAAATTAAAATAAACATGGCTAATTACAGTATCTCATTTTTGCCCTATAATAATTCATGGCCCTTCACCGGCTTTGTATAATGAGAGAGGTTTTTACAAAGGCTAGCAGACGAGAATCTAAGCTGACTGAAATCTAAATTGCTACGCTATTGCACTATGTTAATCGCTTAGCGTGTTATTGCAATACCGGTAACGTTTTTGTTACAGAAATTTTTCTATTACCATACCACTTTAATACGTTAAAACATTCTATTGTGCTAACGTAATTTTTTACCGAATTTTCCCTAACAAATAAAAAAACAAGCGAACTTGGCTCTCGTGGGCCACTGTAGGCCTATTATTTTAATGTTTTATCGTTTTACTGTAATAACGATTTTGTTTCCGAAATTTCCCTATTGATGATCGTTAGGGTTGCCATAATTGCCAAGCTTCGATACAGGACGTTCAAGCAGTGGCCTAGTGTACTAGTGAGGGTATAACCTGGGCAAAAACAAATTTTTTGGCCCTTCCCTCCAAAAAAAATGCATATGAATAAAAAGCGCCGAGCTTGCGAGGCGCGAAAATTTTTTTTGTGACAAAAGACAAATTTAGACCATTTTTTGGCTAAAATAATACAATTTTTTTTATCAATTTGCCTAAATTTTTGTAGCTTTTTGGCGCCGCATCCCTTTAATAATAAATCAGTGATATTAACGATATATTAAATAGGCGCCGAGCTTGCGAGGCGCGAAATTTTTTTGAGAAAATAGACAAATTTTGTCTATTTTTTTTATCATAAAAAATTTTTTAGAATAATAATTTTTTAATCAATAAAAAGTGTTTCAAATACAGGACAATACAGGACGATACGGGACAAATTTCAATACAGGACAGGGCTTGTCAAATACAGGACAATCCTGTATTATACAGGACGTATGGCAACCGTAATGATCGTGGCGATTTCGTGTTTAGTGTTAATACACTAAACACGTGTATCCTTACGTTTTATACGTTGTACCCTCAAATTTTTTTCTAAAAGTTCTCTATTGTATTGATAAATTTGAATTTTTGTTAATTTGATAATGTTTTTAAATTACAAATTTCGCTAAATTGATAATTACGTTGAACTAAAAATTTTGGCTTTTTTTTTGCTTACTAGTACCGGCACGATGTAAGCTGCTTAGCAGTATTTTCTACGGAACCGCGTGTTAGTAAATCAACTACATGTACTGGTATAGGTTAAGATTACGTTATTGATTTATGGTTAGGTTAAGCCTATATAGGTGAAGATTTTTAAGCTAAAAATTTCGTTGTAACAAATGAACTTCACTGTGCAAAAATATGCACGAGATTTCATCTTTTAGTGACATGGATGTGCGTTGGCGGAACAGAACGCGAAACGGCGTCATCCGCGCTTTAATTTAGCTCAAAAGCGGTTTATGTATTGAGAATTGTGATGATTTCGTTGTATCGAGTGTGGATGAGGTTCGCGATGGGTGAACGATGGCTTTTTTACGGCTCGGAGCGAGCAACGGAAATTGAAGAAAGGCCCCGCCCCCTCCCTAGCCCTATCTCTTATACGTGTCTCCCTCTCACTTAACGTTGCCGTAAAACGCTCGTAAAGCTTTTTCAAAAGAATATGGAAGCAGAAAGAAGCCGCTAATTATTGATGGCAGGCAGCAGCAGCGCCTCCGACGACGAAGACGCATTGAATGAGTGGCGTAAGGGCGAAGGAGGGCAATTAGCGGACGAGCGCAGAATCTTCTTTTATTTATTTCGCTTTTATGCGCGCTCAAATTGTTATTTTAATATTGAATGAGGTTTTAAGGGTGGGCGGAGCAGCACGCGCACTTCTCAAAGGAGTCTGCGGGGGTCGTCACGTGTTGTGGAAGGAGAAATGACCGGAAATGAACGCTTTTTCCGCTCACCGTTTTACGGCCATCTTATCACCGCTTCTTTCGCGAATTTCGCCTCAACGTCAAACGCCCTTAGCGCCAATAGTCGCCAGCTTATTCTTTTCTTTGGAAAGTTTAGTCGCCAGCTTATTCTTTTCTTTGGAAAGTTTAGTCGCCAGCTTATTCTTTTCTTTGGAAAGTTTAGTCGCCAGC
>JAQGAZ010002415.1:0-18039 GCA_034692225.1 Polydesmus complanatus
AGATGTTACTGAAAATAAATATTTAAAAAAAATCCATTTTCCTTAAAAATTGACATAGTTATTAATTTTTCAAAACTTTACTTTATCTTTACGGACACTATATTATTCAATATAATTGTCGTGTTGATTTGTGCCAATTTTTGGATTATCCGCGAAATTCAGAATCCACGATTGCCGTGCCAGCCATTACCGCGGATAATCGAGAGTTGACTGTATTTTATACAGAATTTTGGCTTTATAGGTTACTATGGAAACGTTCTATATTTTAATATATTTATATTTAATGTTTTTTTAAATATGTAACCAATTAAAAGACACATTGTCTTTTTCATCATTTGTTTTTGTAATGTCTCAAAAAATATGATAGTATTATTAATATTTATTTAAAGTAGAAACTGAAAACTTGTACGAATTGGTTATTTAAGCCAGTGTTAAAAAAGCAAGCAGACCTATTACTATTTTCTCAAGAGTATACTGTGCTTTCTTTCCGAGCATCATTCTAGTGCTTTTCCTACGCTGTGTTTATCTAAATATGCCAAAATGACAATACAGTAGGTGTTTCAGTGTTTACTGTACGGCAGTGTCTTCCGACGTTTGGGTTGAGGTTGAGCATAAGGAAAGCAGCCATTTTCACTTTTAATGTATTATCTCGTCATAGATTCTAATCAGATATTTAGACTGCCGTTGCTCAATGTACATTACACAACAAACTCCCATTTCGAGCTTTTAGCACTCTGTTGGTTCGTTTTGCCGTTAGCAAAATGCACGCTCGTTTTTTTTTTATTTACGTATTTTTATTATTATCTTTTTGGCGTATATAAGCCGGGTGCAACGGAGGTTACACGACTCGGTCATGTTTAATCTCATTTTCTTTAGGCTTCTTTCTTTTAGTCTTACGCGCGCCCTGCCTGTACTGTTATTGGAACTGAAAGCTTACTACAGTATTTGCAAAAGAAAACGATTCTCACGCGTCAAACATCAATAGTTGATACGCGCAAGTAAGGATCTTTTTTTTTTGTTTTTTTTTGTTTGAAATATAACAGCCAGCATTGTTGTGGAAATAAGTTTCTTTTTTAGTATACAGTCTAGTCTGGAAACGTTTAAAATCGATAAGATAAATGAATGAAGCTTGTTAATGGCTTAAAGGGGAAGTCGTACAATTCGATAACTCCTTTTTCTTTTCTTTTTTTGGATGAGAAACAAAAAAAAAAAAAAATGTAAGTCATTACGTTGACCATTTGTTTTGTTTTATTGCCATTTATGTTGATAAAAGCAAAACAAATACAGTAAAAAAGATTACGTGTATTTTTATTATGTAATGTGAATCAAACGTGCATTTTTTTTATTACTGTATATCTAAATTTTGATTATGGAACCCAATTACTTCCCGTTAACGATAAAGTAATAACTTAAAAAATTATGTAATTATTCTTTAAATCTCAAAAATAAAACAAAACACGCACTTAATATCGTACTGGTACATCAAAAGTTGCAATTATCCACAAATTTCACGTAAATAAGACTATAGTGAGAGCTAATGAAATTTGAAATCAGCCTAATTTACCAGCAATCTAACATCCGCTCATCTTCTTCCTTCTAAGTTAAACGTGTCATTATTGTCTATATAGGAAGCAAATTATATTAGTTCCACAATAATGTCCTATCCAGAGTAGAGACAACTGGGATTACAGACTCTCGAGAGGCCAGGATGTTAGTCCTTGAATGTGCTTGTATATCCAGAAGCAGTTAGAACGGGAGTCACTCATTATTAAAATGTGACATAGTTTAATGAGTGATAATTATAGACAAATTTGATGCTTTGAAAATGTTTATTTCGTAATTAATACCGGTATTAATATTTTATTTTTTGACATAACATTGTGCTAATTTTTAATGAGTTGGACATGTTAACCAAAGCACAAAAATAGATTTTTTTTTATTTTAGCCTATTGTCACTATAGTAGAAACTCTTTTATTCGAAATTTCATTAAGTTATTTAACTTCTGAAACTGAAAGTGACGATGAAGATGATGAAGCAATAATATTGGCGTAATATGGACTTCAGAAATAATTAGCCGTGGCGCATTATTATGTTGGTTTTATTTTTTTTAAAATAAAATTACCCATTTTTCTATACCGTACATATTATATGGATTCTGTTATCCGTTTGGGGTTCGGTTCCGATTAAATCCTGCTGAATAAAAGGGTTTCTACTGTGTTCAACTTATTTTAAATTAAAATTTTTCTTCGTCAAATAAATAATTAGATGATAACGTCAACGCGTTAAATTAATTGCTTACTTCAGGAAGGAGACATGTTTTTTATTTTGTTGAAAATCTCTGTTCTCATATTATCTAAATAGTAATCACGCAGCCGCTTAATTTACTACGAAAATAAAATAAAAATAGTGTTGTCATGGTTCCCTAACATGTATTCGAACTAACGAAAACAAGGTTTAATAATTGTTTACAATACGGAGAACTGTATTGCAATTTTACCCAACCATTTTGTTACAAATGTAGTTTCATAATCTTAGATTTAATTTAATTATTTATGCGCTGTACAATAACTAAATGGCAGTTATTAGTTTAGCAAATTTTTTTTTTTTATTTTGCTCGCTATAAAAATATAATATAAAAAATAAAAAAAAAAAATAACCAAGCAGTAAGTTGAAAATTTGTTTATAAAAGCGCAGGGGTTGTGGTACAGTATACGTAGGGTGCTGGATTAGACGTTCTGTGTTTATACGGATCACACTCATTTTTTTTATTACTAATAAAACATTTGAGAAATTTTTTTTTTATTATTTTATTAAAAAAAAAAAAAAGAACATTAGGGTAGAGTAATACTGTATAAAAGTTGAGACACAATATGACCGTTTGGCCAGGGCCCAAGATCTACCCGCACAAGAAGAACCGTTATAGGCTAAAGCTTAGAATAATTCAAATGCAATTTCATACTTCCGATGTGGCGGTGTTATTTCAAATTTGATATTTTTTTTTAAGAGAAGCGTCCTACAGCATTTCTTAAAAAATAATATGAGGTTTAAAGAATGACATTTATGCAAACATTTTTTTTTTCTTCTTATTTTTTTTTTTTTTTTTTGATACGTTTGCATTCTTTTCATTTTGAAGAAAAAGAAAAGGAAGAAGAAAAAGAGCTATTGGCACCGTTGCCAAATGAAATGTTAAGGTTTCGATGCGGATCTAATGTGTCACTTATGTCATTCGGTTGTATTATGACTGCGGAAAACTGTTAAGACCTTGGGCTTTGTTTGTTTTGCATTTATCTAATCTAGATTGCTGTAAGAATAACTGCTCTATATTTTTCAAGCAGCTCAATTTGCAATGAACTAAAATAAAAATAC
This sequence comes from Polydesmus complanatus, assembly GCA_034692225.1. NCBI lineage: Eukaryota > Metazoa > Arthropoda > Diplopoda > Polydesmida > Polydesmidae > Polydesmus > Polydesmus complanatus. The sequence continues at coordinate 3,368 of JAQGAZ010002415.1, forward strand.
GCGAATGTTGGTGTGTGTGTGTGTGTATGAATGTGTATGCGCCGAGTATAATAATATAGTACGTAAAGTATAATAAGGGTTCGATATAGGTTTGGAGAGAGAGAAAATTCTTTTACGGTAGAATGTTGACACAAATAGTTTTGGCACTCAATAGTTTTTATGATGCTAGTTTAGTCGTTGAAAATTCTAGAACGGTAGAAACTAAATCAACCACTATTCCAGCTACTGCGATGTATGTATTGAATTGGAATACGTATACGTCTTCTTTTTTTTCTTTTTTGATCTTCTCACGGTTATATTTTGTGCGAGTGGCGAGAGTATTCAGTCATTTATTTTTCCTCTCTTTATTTGTACATGCCTTTTTATATAAGTCCTGACAATATCATCTACCGAGTTTATTGTGCGGTTTGTTCCGGAAACATAACATTACTCATTGTTGAAACACCATCTGAACTTAATATATAAAGTGTCTTTCTTTTTCTATCCCTCTTCTCCCTCCACCCCCTTTCAACTGCATATAAGGTTATTACTCAAGAGTTCGTTGGGTTTCATTAGACTCACCGTGGTTTTCCATATCCTATCAACGTGCCAGCACCAAGAAAATTCTACGATAAAATGTCGATACAGCGAAATTTAGAAAGATGGACAATATTATTTTATTCGTTGCATAGAAAAGCAGTTGCATCAAAAAAGAAAACAGAAATTTAAAATTGATTTTAATATGAACTTACCGATATACTGTATATTTTTCGTTACTGGTTCAGATAAATGATGTAAATGTACAGGTAAATCTATAAAAAATGGTTAAAATTCAGCTTTTCTTGATAATTCTTTTTTATATGACGTCAAAAGAAGCCAATCTTATTAAAATTCAATGCGTGGTTAAATAATTGTTAGAGTGAACTCATAGCTTTGCCTAAAGCGCTTACCAATTGGTCAAATAATTTAACTGCATGCAGAATGCCTGGTGTCATGGGGTTGGTCTTTTGTCCCGCTGGAACCATCAGTTGGATCACTCAAGTTAAGAAATATGAGAGGGCTTGGAAAGTACTGTGGTTGGATGGATGTGTCTATGGGTGCATGGACACAAACTGGGAAGACGTTTCTGGAAGACCTCTCGAGGCTCTCTGTCTTCTTCGCCGTTCCAAGGCCGATCCATACGATCCTACCCATTAGTCATTAGTTATTATTTTAATGAGCAAAAATAGACAAAAATATTTTTTTTTATTAAATGTTGACAAAGGCAATTCTAAACTCGAATCATTAAAAAATTTAGAGCTATAATATTGGAATGGATTCTAGAATTTGAGATGAAACTCTTTCAATATCTTCGATCCAAAAATTTGTTGTGCGGATAGCTGCTGTTGGTGTTCGTTGTATCGACATTTTACGATGAACTCCATAGTGTTAATTTTATTTGTTTACATTTTTCGACGTGGCTGCTGTGCTTTGATCATGCGCTCCTGTTTTATGTCGTTTCTGATAATTAATATGCGGGACTCATATTCTAGTACAAACGTCTGCTTCCGCTTTTTCACTAACTCAATGAAGGCTACGTGGAATCAGGATTAAGAAAGACTTTTCTCCGAGGACTGGGAGAGGAGTGAGGGAAATAGAAAATCTTTACTAATTTTATCTCAACTTTTTGAGGAGTGTTGTTTTCTTTTTTTTTTTTTGCTTCTTTTCGTTTCCAAGTTTACAGCATCTGGAGAACAAGCTTTTGGCAATTTACTGACGTTCTTTTCTACTTCTAACTTTAAATATTCGAAGGGAGGGATCCCAACGTGATAAATTTATGATACCGTTTATTATTAAAGCACTTTATTTTATAGTATCGATAAAAATAATTACTCGGTGTGTTTTTACAACGACTGAAATTATTTGAGAAAATATTTTTTCCCCCCAGCAAACTTTTAGGACTTTATTATGGTTGTTCGAACAATAAATACAACTTTTAATAACTTTTTTTTTTTTTTTAGATTAGTAATAAGAGGGTAAAATTATCTCAGGTTAACTTTAAGCTGATTAGAATTGATTTAATGCTTTTTTTTATTACCCGTTTTTAAGACTCGAAATTGTTTTTGTGAACCAGACGTATTTATTATGTAATAAATTTTGCCCGCATTTAATAATCATAGATTATTTTCTTCCTTTTTTTTATATATATATAGCTCGCAATTTGATTGGATGCTGGAGCCTTTATGCGTTTTAAGAAATGGATTTTATTGTAAATATCGGAATACTCGCTTGAAGCAATGGAAGTTTGTGTTAAAATTGTCGACATAAATTAGAGGTAATGGTAATTTATTTATTATTAATTGTATTATTTTAATCAATTCATTTTTTAATTCTAGCCGAAACGGGGATTGGGCATATTTTTGGCCCTCGAAGATGTGTAATCGCAATGCCCTAAGTCTGGACCAAGAGGTTGGAGTTAGTGATGCCCTACTTTTAGAATCATTAACCGAAGAAAGCTTCATTTCCAATTTATATCAACGGTTTAAGAGAGATCAGATTTATGTAAGTAAAAAAAAAATTTTTTTCATTATCAGATTAAAAATGAGGTTTATTATAATAACATTTTGTTTCTCCATAATACTGTAATATGTATAGTTTATTTATTTTTTTTTTATGAAAATTTAATTATGCAGAATCCATTTATTAAGAGGATATAACTTGTCAATGCCAAGTAGAACAAGGCTCGTACTTTATTTTCCTTAAGTTGTGTATTACTGGCACAATTTACTATTTGTTATTCCCTTGCAGATGCGTTTCTGGGGAATTGTTCTATATACAGTACAGTACAACGATTTTACGTGCAAATTTCGAAAGAACAAATTTGGAAACGTACTCAAAAAAGCAGTTTGTTTAGTTGGGAGAGATAAAAAAGAAAAACTTTTTAACAAAATTTTGTCGATGACCTGGGTCGAATTAAAGCTTTAAATTGCGCCCTTCTTTATCTACGTAATATATAACAGCTACGAGAGAGCTTTTTGAAGGTATTTTATTTGAAAAACATCGCGGTCGGTATTCGAGAATGTTATTTGAAAATTTGATTCGTCTTTAAATAGGGCGCTAGATGAGTAGAACTCGAGTGAAACATAGAACCCGCGTATACTGCGGTATCAAAATTATGCGTTTGTAGTCTACAGCTAGTAGCTACCGTTCCGTTTCAAATAACGTATCATAATATATTGCAGGAGAGTGCATGGTGCACCCGGCACTGTGATGTCGTAGCAGAGCGCGCTCTCTTTTTTTTTTTACTTTTCGTCATCTCACCAAAACCATTCATTCTATAAATGATACTCGTACGTGCTTTGAGTACAACATTCTCAAACACGCCTTTCAAATCATTCGATCCTCTTTCAAGGGGGTCGATATTATAGATCTAAATCGCAAAGGTATAGATTGGTAGTTTCGCGACGATGACCATCTTAGAAAACTTATCGATGGTGACCTAATTATTGATTTCTCATAACAATTTTGCTTTTCTTTTTTTTTTTTTTATTTTACTTTTTACAGTTTTTCTTAATTTTTCGTATCAGCTTTCTCGGTTTTTTTTTATTACTTTTAGAGCGAATAATCTATTTAATGCTGTTCTATATTAATAACTTTTTTTCCTGCGTTTTTTTTAAAAAGAGTCAAATTGAATAATTAGAGATTAGTCATTTCTTGTCATTTAACGTTAATTAACAATGCAAAAGTAAAAACATTTTGATTATTATTTTAGTGTTATGTATTAGCCGTGTTAGAGCTCTCTGAGAGCTCTTTCAGTAGATTTAAATATTGCTGCTTCTGTATGGAATATCGATCCATCTTACAATACGGTTTGCTTTTGTCAAATCTATAAAAAAAAAAAAAAAAATCTCCGAGACTATGGGACTTGTATACGCTACGAATATTTTTCTAGCGGGAGTATTTTTCTTTCCGTATTTTTTTTTTCTTTTTTCATTTAAAAAAAAAAAAAAGTGATCGATCCGAAAATGGAAGCGAGAATAGATTTTCTACCTGGATCAAATAAAAGATTGCAATGAGGCACTGCAATTAAGAATGTCAGCGACAGTGACACCGTCTTTTTTTTTTTTGGGTGCCTCGAAGCGGCTGATGGATTATTTTATATCTAAGCTTTATTAAAATGAAAAAGGAAGGGAAATGCGTAAAGTAATAAATCTACCTAAAAAAAAAAGTTTGTTGGTTTTTTTTTAATAAAAAGCAATATCTTCGTGCATAAATACTTTTTAAATTTTTGAGAGTTGGTACAGCATAATAATATAATAAAGAATAAATAAGAGATGATTTTGACTTCGCTATCCGGAACCATAATGTTCTAGCTAAGTTTGACGTCTAGCCAATTCAAGTGTTTAGAGACTCGAGTACTCGCGAGAGAGCTTAATACGATGAAATATTAGACCACAATAAATGTTGTTTACTTTTCGTTGGGAGTTAAATGGTCTGCAATATTATTGGATGCGTTTGCGATGGATTACGTTACGTATTGACTATGTATATATCGGGTTTTTGTTGATGCTCAAACAATACTGTGGTAGACAAGTATCGCGGTTTAATGTATTTTTAATAAACGAAATTTAAATTTTGTTTAAAATACACGATATTATATTTTTAAGCTTGATTAAATTAACTACAATTAGCAGATTATTTTATTAGTGAATATTAATTTAAAAACAATTTTAGCGTAATATTTAAACTACAGTTTTATAAAGGTTATTAACATAATTGTGACGATCGATTTCAAAATTTATTTTTTGATTCTAATATTTTTTTTTTTTTAAAAATTAACTTTATCCTAAGTATAAAAAAAAAAAACCACTTGGAAACCACTTAAAACTGAGTAATTGTTATTATAAAAGCGAGCATAAAAACATTGCGTAGCTAGTTTTAAATAAGTTCAAATTGTTTGAAAGTATATTATGGTGTGGGATTTATTTTAATGCTAAATGTACGGTTAAGATATTTTTTGCTCATCGTTACATTCGAGTGTTTTTCTAGCTTTATCTTATGCGCTTAATTCTCGAGGGATAAATAAGTTTGTATTTCTTAAAACGGTGTGAAAGATCACTCGTTTGTTTTCCTTGATTACAACTGATTGTGAGTTAGTTTTATTGCCTTTGCTAATCTCCATTTCGTATAAGTGTTATTACTCTTTTAAAATATATCTCGTGAAAGTGATCTCTTCCTGGAAAATACGTATAAGTTGTCAAGAAAGAAGTTGTTTTTGTTTCTTTAGACTGGCGTTGAAGTTGATTAATTGCATTGATGATTTGCATTCAGTAACGTTATGGGGTATCACTCATTTTAATTTATTTAAAGTTAGCGTTTCGGTTGTTGTTTTTTGTTTTTTTTTTTATTTAAAAAAAATTGTTTTAAAATTTTATCTAAAAAAATTAATGTTGGATTTCCTATTTTTTTTTTATTTATTCTTAAATTCTTTAATATTTTCTAGACTTATATAGGAAACATGGTAGTCTCTGTTAATCCATACAAAAGGTTGTCTATTTACACTCCTGAAATAATTGAAGCTTATCAAACTCATAACATGTATGGATTGCCGCCTCACATGTGAGATCAATAATTATTAGCATTCATTCTTATCGATTTTTTTAAAATCATATTTATGGTTAATTTGGCTCCTATTTGGATTTTTAGTTTTGCGTTGGCGGATAATGCATATGAAGCGATGAAATCTAGGAATCAAGACCAATGTCTAATAATATCAGGGGAAAGCGGATCTGGAAAAACTGGTAAAATTATATTTACATAAATTTATTTCTGTTTTTTTTTTCCACAACTACAGTACCGGTACTTTCATTCATGTATTAAAAAATTTGGAATTTTTTTTTGAAATAATAAATTGAAGAGACGGCTCTTAAAAATTTTAAAATAATTCTTAACTTATTGAATTTATTTGTAATGACTTTTAAATTTGCATGTTTTTATCTTAAAACATTAATGTATCATTAGAAATAATTTATTGTTTTATTATTTTAGAAGCCAGCAAACTTGTTATACAGTATGTCACAGCAAAGGCACATCCGCAAGACATGGCTAACATTATCAGGAATCAGTTGCTTCAATCTAGTCCAATTTTAGAAGGTATTTTGGAATAAATATTATTTAAGATACCGGTATTGAATTTTGAAATATTTTTTTTTTTTTAATTTTATATTTTAGCTTTCGGAAACGCCAAAACATTACGGAATGATAATGCATCGCGTTTTGTAGGTTTTATTAATTAAATTGTCATTAATTTTGTTTTATAAATATTTTTCTATTACAACCCTGTAGGGAAAATTTGTTGAAATCGAGTTTGATTTTAAAGGCGATCCTGTTGGAGGAATAATCAATAACTGTATGCTTTTATTACAATTTTTTAGTGATTTTTAACTGAATTTTAATTTGTATTATTTTTTTTTTGTTTATTTAAATAAAATCTTGCGGCGGACAAGATATTTTAGAGAAAGTTAGTAGAATACTGTGATTAAATAAAATTAAACGCAATTAATTTCTTATAAAAATATTTAGTCTAGAATTACACATATATCAGCCGGAGAGAGAAATTTTCATATATTTTATCAATTATTATCTGGAGCAGAAGTGCAATTTTTAAGTGAGTTAAAAAAAATTTTAAATTTTATGTTTATAAAAATCTTAATTCAAATTTATGTCTTGCATTATTTCCATTAGAATCATTAAAGTTACATCGCAATATTGAAAGTTATAATATTTTAAAAATTAGAAGTCATCATTTGGAAACTATGGATGATAAGCACATGTTTTATAAATTAAAAGTAATTAACGAACATTAACTCGCGATGATTCAGCAAAATCTTAAAAATTTTAATTACATTTTTTTTTTTTTGGGTGTTCAGAAATCGTTCGAAGATGTGGGATTCAGTGCGGAAGAAGTTTTAGCATTATTTCAGATTGTTGCCACTGTTTTAAAATTGGGGAATTTGGAATTTGTTCCTCACGCCAACATGGATGGCTCGGAAGGCTGCGTCATCCAAAACGAATATGGTACGTAAAAATAAAAAAAAAGTTTTTTTAAAAAAAAAAAAAAATAATTGGCTGACTTTTCGTCTTTTGGGGGAAAATTGCTGGGGAAAAAATGTGTTGTTAGCAGAACTGCTGCAGATCTTTTTCTTTATTCCAGAGATTGATGATGTCTGTGATCTTTTACGATGCGAAGTGCAATTACTACAGAGCGCTCTAACTCAAAAGATGGTGGAAGCTCGTTTAGAATTATTGATGACTGACCTCACTGCCACTGAAGTGATTATCCGAAGTGAAAACTGTTTCGTTTGTCAGTTTATTGGACTTATAATTCAGACTCATTATTAGGCTTCCTGTACCAGAAATTCGCTTTGCAAGAGTTTGTACAATAGGCTATTTACGTGGATTGTTGGAAAAATAAACGACTGCATCAAAGTACGTCATTATATTTTTTTAAAAAATAATTTCAATCAATTATATAGTTCAATTCAATAAGTTTAAAAAACATCGAAGTCGAAGATCGTTGGGAATTTTGGATATTTATGGATTCGAAGTATTTGAAGTAAGTCTTAGAAAACATATTTTTAATAAAATCCTTAATAATCTGGTTTTAATTTTGTTTTTATTTTTAGAATAATGGTTTTGAACAATTATTAATTAATTATTGTAATGAAAAGCTTCAAAATTTGTTTATTGAAAATACATTGAAATTAGAGCAAGAGGAGTATGCTAAAGAGGTATAATAATTATTTCAATTCAATTGGAAATTCAATGAAAGTTATTATGTTCTTTTGAACAGAGTATACATTGGTCTCCAGTAGATTTTCATAATAATGAAGCTGTTTGCGATCTCATTGAACGAGTATTTTTTGAAAAATTTTTTTTTTTCGTATTTTAGATTTTAATATGATTATTTATGCATTTATTTTCAGAATAATAACGGAGTTTTAGCTATTTTAGATGAAGAATGTATACACTATAGCCACGTAAGTGATGAATCTTTTCTTCGACATTTGGATCAATTGTGTGGGGATAATCCGCTTTACGAAAGCAACAGTTTTCCGGCTAATCCATCGCACGTTGAACTGACAAATGATTGTTTTCGAATAAGACACTATGCAGGAAAGGTAGTACCAGCTTTTAAAAATTAATACCGGTAAATTATAAGTCTTAAAATGTTATTTTATTGCAATTAAATTTAGGTGAACTATTCTGTAATTGGAATGCTAGAAAAAAACAACGATTTAATTTCTAGAGATCTTTCGTGTGCACTGTATCAGTGCGACCACATGCTAATTAAAATACTTTTTCCAGAAGGTATATTGATATAATTTGTAAGTACTAATATAACAATAATTATTGAAACTATTATTTAATTTTTAAAAGGAAATCCTAAAAGGACTACTTTAAAAAGGCCAACTACAGTGGCTACTCAGTTCAAAATAGCGTTAAACGCTTTGATGAAAAATATTCAATCAAGGTGCCCCAGTTACGTTTGTTGTATTAAGGTATTTTTTTAAATTGTTATTTATACATATAAAATAAGAAAATATAATTTTGTTTATTTGACTGGTTAAAGCCAAACGAATTGAAGCAACCTAGAATATTTGAAATGGCGTTAGCTCAACACCAAGTTAGATATTTAGGGTTTGTATTATTTTTGTTTCTTATAATAACAATAATAATTGTCACTTTAATTTAATTTATTATGTTTGGTTTAATGAAGGCTAATGGAAATTCTTCAGCTTCAGTTAGTTGGTTTTGCATTCCACCAACCCTACGATGTATTTTTGGCAAGATATAAAATGCTGTCGTTAACAACTTGGCCAAATTGGCGAGGACTTCCTGCCGAGGGAATAACGTATTTGCTCAGGGATTTGCCAATACCATCTACTGAATACGCTTTTGGTCGAACGCAAATTTTTATTAGAAGTTCAGCTACGGTAAATATTGTATATTTTATACAAACGATACGATAAGAATGTTTTTTTTACAATGTGTTTGGAGTCTATAATTTTATGGAATATGGTGATTTATAAATATTGCGATTAGGTTTTCGATTTGGAAGAATTTCGGAGACTTCGTTTGGATGAGTTGGCGTGCTTAATTCAAAAAACATTTCGAGGCTGGAAGCATCGTAAACATTTTTTGAAAATGCGTCATAGTCAACAAGTAATAGCCGCTTGTTGGAGAGGATACAAGGTTCCTCAATTTTTATTCTTTTTCTAAAATGTTTTTTCATTTTTATTCTTTTATTATTTTATCATTTTATGATTTACTATTTTCTTTGTTAATTAGTATAGAAATATGGGTTCAGATTTTTCATATTGTGAAGATGTTACAAAACCATTAATTCAGTTGGAAAACGACGATAATATTGACGAACTCTACGCTTGCATGAACGTTAGTTTTATTTGGTTTATGACATTTTTTGTTTAAATTACTCGATCAAAGCTTTTTAGTTTGCTTTTTTCTTTTCTATTCTTTGATGGGATGATTAAAATTATAAGTGTAAAGTTGAGGAGGAAAAATAAATAGCTTTTAATAAGACATTTTTTTCATTAGGAACGTGGACGATTTCAAGGGTTAAAACTTCACAGAAAAACAGAATGGGCGGCGTTAGTAATTCAAAAAGCATTTAGGAATTGGAAAGTAACTACAAACTGCAATTTATTTTTTTTGGAAATGATTGTTAAATACGCTTTTACTAGAAAAAACAATTTTTAAAACATTTATCGAAAACTCTTCCATCATTATCACCCGCATGTAGGGCTTGGCCTACGTGCCCTAAGCATCTTCAGGAAACGAGTAGGTTGTTATGGAGGTTATTTCACAAATGGAGGGTAATTTTTTTTTTTATTTATTAACTAATAAATTCGTTGAGTTTATTATGTTTTATAGTGTCATAAATATAGGCAGCAGTTTGATCAAACGTCACGTAATAGATTACGGGAAAAAGTTACAGCGAGTACCATATTTCGAGATCGAAAAGCCACTTATTCGAAGAGGTATGTCTGTTTTATAAATTTTTTTATTGATATGTAGCTTTAACATTACACGTAATCACACATTAATTCCTTAAAATTTGAGTCATTTATTTTTAATTTTGGTGTTATTATTTTATTGATTTTTTTTTTTGGTTATTTGATTTTATCAATTGGCTTATTTAGCGTTGGTCAGCCATTTCAAGGAGATTACATGAAACTGCGAAGAAATCTAAAATGGCAAAAAATAAGTCGTGAGACCAATGAGCGTTTTGTAGTTTTTGCTGGCGTCATAGCTAAAGTGGCTCGGAGCAGTGGCAAGGTATAATAAGTTTAACAGATTGTTATAACTAACACCTACTCTCGCAGAATCAAATGTCGATCTGCACATAATTTCAATACGATCAAATCTACAAAAACATAAGTTTTATAGATACATCTTTCTTAGGTTGTATTTGAAACACTTGATTTAAATAATTGAAGCCAATTTCTTCTGTTTTCAAAATTAAACAATATTTTTTTTTTTGAATGTAAATTATTTAAAGCACATTTAAATAACAATATTTTTGAAGCGCGTTACGTTTAATCATGTCCGAAATTTAGTAAGGGTTATGAACCACTAATCAGTTTTAATTTTATTGCTACAACTAATATTTTTCTTCCTTGGTTTTGCATTATTTAGGCTATTAATTTGTTCGTTTTGTTTTCAATGTTTGTCAACACCCGATCTCAACTAATAATGATAATTTACTTCTTTTTAGCTTACTAATTTGATTTCTTTAATAATATTTGAATGGCCTGTTAAAATATTCCAAAACGAATTTGGTTTGTCTTGCAATTTCAGTGTGTCTCACCCCTTTCAAGGGGATTATGTTCGTTTGCGTCACAATACTCAGTGGAAAAAAATTTGCTTGGAAACCAATGACCAATATGTTGTTTTTGCCGACATCATTAACAAAGTTACACGTTCTGGTGGAAAGGTAAAGAACCTCATTTTTTTCCTCTAAATTAAAATATGTAATTTACTCTATAAACACTGTAGGCCTACTTTGGGTTCCCTTTAATTAAACCTATTATTTATTATTTGAAGAAATTAAAAAAATACAATTTGCAATGCAATCACTGCAAACACAAAAATACAAGCAAAAAACACAAAGTACAAAATGCGCTGAATTTTACAATGCAATAATTATATTCGAAGGAAAATGTCCATGCAAACCACTGCATTATAATTATCCCAATTTTGTTAAAAGTTTCTTACCTAGATACACTGAATATTACTCATCTAATCTGACAATTGTCATACTGCAATAACTCCTTTAAAACCTCAAACCACTGACTGTTGTTTTTTTTTTATTAAAACCCAACAAATCAATAGTAACTGATTCTGTCACATCCGCTTTCACTCCTTCAAAATCATTTTCAATTTCCCAAAAAACTTTACGCAGTCGATAAATATTATCCCGTTTTTTAATATTTCGACGTTTAAAATTTTTAACCCTCTAATCCCCAACATAAACTCTTTAATCGACCAAGGTTTAAAAATCTAATTTATTATCCATTCCTAATTGCATGTCCCACGGGCATGTTCACTCCTCTCCATTGATATTAGTAAAAATATAACTCCGAGTCCAATAGATAATTTATTTTTAATGTTTTTTTTTTTACGTTTATTACAGTGTGTACCGATTTTATTTGTGGTATCAACAAGTTCTATGCTGGTAATGGATCATCGGACGTTGCATATTAAATATAGGGTTCCTGTGACTGACATATTTCGAGTATCTCTTAGTCCGTACTTTGACGATATTGCCGTAGTTCACGTTAGAGCGGTAAGTTTATTGGTACCGGTAATGGTCTTTATTAGCTCATTTTTATTAATTAAAAATATATATATTTTTTTTTTTTTAAAAAAAGAGCGAATTAACTAAACGAAAAGGCGATTTTGTATTTCAATCATGCCACGTGATTGAAATAGTGACAAAAGTATTTTTGGTTGTTCAAAACGCTACTGGAAAGCCACCTGAAGTTAATATTTCCACTGAGTAAGTCAATTTCTATTTTTTATTTTTAATATTTTAGTTAAAACGACACATACTTTAGTTTTCAAGCCACTTTTGGTGACCAAGTTGTAACATTTGTATTTAAATCTTCCGACATGTCGGAAGTTCATCATGGACAGCTAAAGATTGTTCGTAAAGGAAATCGAATGGAAGTTGTTTTATGAGATTTAATCCAGCCTTGAAAATAAGGCTTCAACTCTTTTTTTTTTTGAATTATTTATTTATTGGAACACTTCCTTTATTATTATTATTATTTTTTTTTTTTGGACATTTTCTTTCCTGGACCATTTTCTAATTTCAAAGTAGCGCATAATTTTTGATCAGACTTGTAAAATGCAACTCGATGATCATCAAACATCTTCATTATTAGAAGTAGATAGTTTTATACTGAATCATCCAGAGATTTCTAACTTAACGACATTAGGTGTGAAAATTTATAACCATAAACATCATCACTTTTCATGTTAGATAATTCAAACACCCAAAATATCCACACGTGAGCTTCGTGTAGTTGATTTTTTTGTTAGTTTTATTAAACTCAAAAAAAAAAAAAAAATTTAAAACTTAATAATTATTACCGTAGTCTTTAAAGTTTTTATTTGACCGATTTAATTTCAAATTCATAATTATTGAATATCATTAGGGATGTTAGTGCAAAATAAACCAAATTCCGTACATCTATTTTGTAGCGCCCAGGTGATTGTAAATTCTTATTTGGTGGTGGTTTAGAGTTCACACTTAGTGTGTCTTAGAAATTACCTGTGATTGTCAATAAAAAACTCATTTTTATCATAAAATATTTTCGTATATTTAAATTATTAGAGCAAGATATATTATATTTAATTTTTACTTTTTGCTACTAAAAGGACTTATAATTTTACTATAGCAGTTGCAATATACTTGTAATTACGGTATTTTGTTTCAAGAACAGTAAACTTTAATCGATTATATAAGACCAGTCGCTGGTCTCCCTCTCTTCCCCTTCCAAAGTTATTTAAAATTTTTGGGCTTTAACTCAAAGTTTCTGACAGACTGTTCTGAAAACAAAAAAAAAATCAAAAAACTTTAAAAATGCGAGTTGGAGGCCAGATTCGAATTCCTGGCCTCATTGGAAAAAGGCCTCACTTGGAAAAAGTGAAATTTAAAGATAGTTTAGCGATTTTGGACCAAATCCATGATTTTTGAAAACAGACAGCAAAAGCTGCCAAAATTGAGACAAATTATTGTCAAAATCTTATTAATCGTCAACTAGCGACTAGTGAAAAAAGAATTCGGTGCTTGCATGCATTCCTCAGTTGTTGTACTCGTAGTCTACCGGTAGTCTTGTTCAAAGGGAGTCAAACGTTGCAGAGAAAAATTCTGGTAAAATCATGTGTAGTAAAATTTATATTTTTTTATATATAACTTGTAATAATTATATGTGTATCTTTTAATTAGTTAGAAGGAAAAGCGCCGGATGTGGACCTTTTCGCACTCAGAAAAGGTTTAATAGCTTATCATATTTGTGCGACTATGTCGAGAGGGAATCATGATGTTAAAAAGATTTAAAAGTAACTTTTCAGATTTAAAATGACCTCAGGAACACGATTTCGTGGTTCATAAATCGCTATCTCATCGATTTGAGGCGTTATTTAGGTGTTATCGTCTCTCAGCTGAGCTGAACGTTCACTCAGTCAGGGCACTTTTTTGAAACTTTTCGGTTGGATAACTCAAAAAGATTCTAGCTCCACACCCATGCAGCGAGTGATTTTAAAAGATTAATGGTAACAGAAGAAATATAAAAAAGAATATTTTCTGAAATTGTGAGAAAAATTTATTAATGACGCTCCCTGTTTCTGTGAACAATTCTAACAGAAGAAATCGGTGATAGCTTCATATTTGGTGAGTTTATTTATTTTACAAATATTGTTTGTGCATTTTCAAGCATGTTTTTATTTATTGGTTGTATAGATTGACTTCATGAGACGAGTTATGGCATCGCAGCATTCCTCTATCGACTGCAGGTGCAGTGTATTATTATTGTACTTCCAAAATTATATTCCATTTGGGTGAGTGAATTTCCATCTTTTAGCTCTTTGTAAGTTTGTGAGTCGTTTTTTAAAAGTTTTTTTTGTGTTTTAACTGAAACTTCACTCCGTCAGGGCACTTTTTCGAAACTTCTCGGGCTCATAACTTAAAAACTAAAAAAAAATGGAGATTTGTGGGTTTCATCACCGTGTAGAGGAGGTCATTTAACATACCCATTAAAAAATTTGAACAAAATCGGTTCACTGGTTCTCGAGTTATAAGCAGTTGAATGTGTGAAAATCCAGTCATTTTTAAGGTCCCTGGTTGTTTGTATTTTTTTTTTTTTTTTTACGAAAAAAGTTTCAAACTCAAAATTTTCTTGGCAAACAAATCATCAATAGAAAAACTAATACAGTATATCAAAAAAAAAAAAAAAAAAATTAAATTTTTAATCTTTTAAATCAATTAAACATTTTGAATAAATTTTTTTATTTTAATGTATAAAAAACCCCAACAATTTGAAGTACATGTGCCTCTGAAGAATTCTCGAAAATAGTTTCGAAAATAAAATTACAGTACCGGTATTATTTTAATATACCGGTATATA
>JAQGAZ010002416.1:0-18032 GCA_034692225.1 Polydesmus complanatus
CGGCCCCTAACCAGTGTGACCAGACAATTAACTAGTTAAATCGAGATTTATATTTTTAAACGAGTTTATAATTTAATTAAAATTCGATTTTTATTTTTATTAGCTTAATTTAACTTTAAGCTTATTTTTAGGTATTTTTATTTGTGTTTTCACAAATAAAAATCTTTAAATTATTTAAAAATAACAGTGTTGCCACTGAGAGTAAAGGGTGGAGTAAGGGCGTCGTAGCGATCGCATTCAAAAACGTAGAAAGGACTTTTAAGATTATTTTCAATCAAATTAATTCTTTTACAGGTTAACTTACTAAATTTAACCTGTATAAATTAATGGAAATTAATTATTAATTAATTAATAATTTTTATTTAAATATTAGGATAAGTTTTGCAAAGAAAAGTTTTATTCATAGATAAGAAACTGAAAGTGGGAAAGGGGTGAAAATAGTACATAGCCTCGACTGCAACACACGAAATTCACCGCTTCGGCATAAAAATTTAAAATTCTATAGTTTTCTGCTGGTAAAGTGTTCTTAAAACTTTTAACAGAGCTAATTAACGCGATCAGCTCAGTCTGCGATCTAGTCGGTGAATTTGAGTCTATGGGTGGATTTTTTGTCTTTTTTTTTACTGTAGAGGGTAAGCTTTCTCCTGATAAATTCATCGAAATTGTGATCTTTGATCGTCGTAAGAAATGGAATTTCAACTATTAAACTTTTAACTATTGAACTTTAAAACTATATTGGCTTTGTAATTTTTTCTTTTTTTTTTAAACTTAGTTGATCGTAGTCCAAATCGGGAGCGAGGAAAAACATGTCCACTCTGGTCAAAATCAAAATCTAACAGTATATTCATTATTATTTTAAACTAGTAGTATTTTTTGACATTTTCATCTGGTTAATGCAGTAATAGAGAGATAAACTTTGCAATAAAAATTATTTCATAGATTAGCCTCATTTATTTTGGGCAGAACAGAAATTTGCTTCTCCTGAAAAATTTGAAAAAGTGGAGATTGCCGGTTTTGGTTTTAGACCCCTCAAATGATCATCCATTAGTGATAGTTAAGGAATTCAAACTACTGGGTATACTTATCACACCCCAACTATCTTGGTCATCCCAAATAGGAAAAATTACAAAGTACTGCAGGAACATCAAATGGCTGCTAAGATCCTTGCAATCCTTGCTGTCCAGGAGTCAATTAAAAAATGTCTATAATGGTCTGATCCGTTTTCACTTAGAATACTGCTGTACTATCTGGGGAAACAATTACAATGGAACCACCAACAATCTAGATGGACAAATCCGAAAAGGAGGATCCCCGAGGTATATTTTTCATCTGAATTATTATATCTACGACACATGGCAATGCAAATGTATAATGACTGCATAGGTACAAAACGCATCAGAGCTTTCCAAATTGAAAGTCATCCTCGTAAGTGCTTTATGGTTAAAATCCCTTTTCCACAAAACGATATGGTGAAACAAGGCCCTCAATACTGCATGTGCTAAGTTTGGAATTATATATTGGGTAAATACTTAATTCCACTGACAAATTTAAATATGTTTAAGACTAACTTAGACAATATCTTATTGACAAATTATTCATTCATAAGAAAACACCAAGATGTCTCTCTGACTAAAACAATTATAAATTCCCCCTATTAGTTTGCCCTTCACCTTCTTTTTCAGTCTATCTTAAGTATCTACCGTTATAGGGGTAAGGAAAATATTAACATCCCAATTACTAATTATAGTGTACTGGGTCAATGGCTTGAGTATGGCACACTACCATCGTTACTATTATCCATATCATCCCTCTTATTGTATGTTCACTCTACATGTCCACTTTGAATACATTTTATCAACAATGACTCTCTATTTTTTATACTAATACTTGTATTCCCCTTCCTATTTTTGAACCTTTGTATAATTATTTACTACGTGTGTTGCACCTTGGTCTTGACTAGTAATAATTAAGACTTGTATGTAAATTCTGTGGCGGCATTCTGTCTTTCGGGCTTCCTCTGCCGCCAGCACCTATGTTAAGATTAGTCTTTTATCCTTTACTTTACATTCATGAAGGAACGGAGGTGACGCTAACTACCACTCTTTATGAATGTTACTATAGGTTGAACCACTTCTTCACTTATAAATTATTTAATTATTTAATAATTACTTTTTATTTCCTCTTGTTTAGGGTATCTTTATTTAAAGTGTTACATTATCATTTTATGTTTTATTACCTTTAGCATAGATTTCATATGTTATTACTGATATTGTTGTTACTTAGTCACTAATATTCTTGTAATTGAAATATCGATTGTTCATCTTGTATAATTAATGTTGAAGTAATGAATTAGCTGAAGATAGGTGTAAACATGAATAAAAATCTAAAAATCTAAAATCTAAATCAGATGCTCACATAATTGTTTGATACTAAACTGGTATTTTAAAAATTTCATTAGTTACCCAAGTAAAAATATCAGTCGGAAGCATTAAAAAATTGAAATGCTGGTGATTCAGTGGAACCACTGGAGGACCATTCCCCTGCGGTTTTATTGGGTCATAACTAAAGTATCAATCAATGCAAGCTATATAATGTTTATATTAATATTAAATTGGGCAATTATCAGCAACATACATGTGTTATAAAAAATGTTGACCATAAAATTGTGCTTATTTTTACCTATATATTATAGTACATAACTTCTACTTTAAATTTATAGAGTATGTTGAAATTATGTGAAAATATTCAAATTATTTATGCAAATTTATGCTAAGTTAAAAAGCCTCAAGACATTATGACTTGTTAATTAATTTTCTTTTGTCTAACCTAATTATTTGTCTTTTGTTAAAATTGTTGTGAAATTTCGCAATACGTTATTCTGGAATGTTCTTCCTATTGTTGTGATTAGTATAAATAGAGCTGTTTTCTGTTCAACTAATCAGAACAAAACTAAAAGTTGTGGAGAGGGGATCTCTGAGCTGTTATTTGAAAATAAAAGTTTTGTTTCTCAAAGCCTTGGTTGTAAGCCTAAATTTACTTAAAAAAATCAACAGAGTAATTATAGGTAAGTGCATGCAAAATAAATACTTAACTTATGAAACCCAGCGAAACTTAATTTTTTCCTTTTTAGCATGATCATCCTTAGAGCTTGTCTTCAATTTTATGCGACATAGATCACAAATTTTTTCAGATATGTAGTAGTTCATCTTCATAAATCGCATATTTAATTCTCTTGGAAAGCACTGCTCGTTTTTCAAGCGTTTTGAATAGTGATCAATGCAATCAAGTTAAAATTAAAAAAATAAATTAAAATTTATTTGTTAAATATTACCACTGAGCAATTTTAGTTTTTTTGGTTGTTAGTGGTGGCCAAGTTCTACCATTCTTGTTTGATTTCATTCCAGTTGCTGATCTTTCATCTAAAGTTGGTAAACCCCACATTGCCACAGCCAAGTGCTTTACAAAAAGTGAATCATTTGGATGGTTATTTAAAATAAAATAAAATTTTATTTAAAAAGTAATTACTATAATATGTTTTATATAAACTGCGGTATTTGCTTTTAATATTTGATGTTCTAATTTCACATTTTTTTCACTATTTGAAAAACTAGCATCATCATTCTCATCAAAAAACTAATTAATTATGTTTAATGTGTGATAATTGTATTAAAAAAATTATATTTTATTTTATTAAACCTGATTATTTGTATGATTGTGTTCATCCTGTATCCAATCCACACTTTTGTTCTGCTTTGGATTAAAGTTATCTAAAACAAATAATTTATCATGTACACTTTATTATCTATCACCTTCATTAAGTAAATCCATTTTATCTTCTTTTTTCTTCTGTAGTTTTTCTTTATTTTCTAAAAGAACTCAAGTTTTTAAAATATGCAATAATTTCAATTATAATATAATGAAACTTACCCTGTAAATTGTTTTTTAATAATTTAGTTTGCAAGTCAAAGTTCAATTGTTGCATTTTATCAATTTTGTTATTTTTGCAGGCTAAATCTTCCTTAATTTTTTGTTTTTTGGATCTTAATTTTTTAACTTCACTTTCTAAGTGGCTATACTTTTTTTTAGACTTGTGTTTTTCTTGATAATTACCAAAACTCTTTTCTGGTACTTTGCTCTTTTCCAAAATCAATTTTTTTCATAATTATCAAAACTCTTTTCTGGTACTTTATAAGTTGGATTATCCTTTTTGGTTTTGCTCTTCTCCAAAATCAATTTTCTTCATAATTATCAAAACTCTTATGGTACTTTATAAGTTGGATTATCCTTTTTGGTTTTACTCTTTTCCAAAATCAATTTTTGGTAGCTTGCTTGTTTTGATTTTTCTTGGTTTAAAGTTTTCAATTTCTATAAAATGCAATTTTTAAATAAATGTAATTGTTAACAATGTTTGAAAAATTACCTACATTGTCAATTAAAGACTGTTTCTCTTCAGTCTCAAAGAGCTTAACTTCTTTTGATTTATCATCAGATATCTCACTTTCTGTGGATATATCAATGTCTTTTAACTTTGGAATTCTTAGCCGTTTGTTACTTTTAATTTTTTCAAGCTCTTCTTTTGAATCTGAAACAATTAAATGTTAATTAATTTAAACAATAATTATTATAGCATGCAATTAATTACCAGCCACAGCCAAAACAAAGGCTTTGATGTTTATTAGGCTGAAGGAAAAAATGGCTTTGGCAATGACTATTACAAATAAATGTGGCTTAGAAACTTAAGCAATATCAAACTTTTTAATTTTATCAATTGCTGTAATATATTTTATTTGATCATTTCGGAAGTAGATTGAAACTTGGGACATTTTACCTAGAATACAAAATAATGGTATGGTATATGTTTGAACAGTCAATAATTTGCAAAATTTATTTATATAGTAATTTCAATATATCTGAAAAACATTTCTGTTAGAATTTTTTACACATTAATTTTTAAATCGTTTTCAATTCATGATTTGATACACAATTGCTTACTTTAATAAGTATTATAATAAAATTAAAAACTGCATGCGCTCAATCTATATCACTGGCCACCTTAATTGCACAGACATGTAGCAATTACTCAGTTATAAAATCACTTATGATTGATATTGAATAATTAATATTTGTAGATAAATTATATTTCTAATCAATAATTGTAAAATAATAACAATTTAAAATATTTTTAGATAGAAAACTTACATGTGCCAGCATCCACAATTCCTGTACATCACACAAATGAAATGGTGTATGTTAGAACATTCTAGGTCAGTCACATGACATTACTGTGGCACAATTTAGCTGCATTACTAAAGCATTTGCAATTATAATAGTTGAATGACCTATGTTAGTAAAATGTCAACTACCAGTGTAACAAATAAAACCTGTTTAATTTGCAATAATTCTGTAAATATATCAAAATTAAGTGAAAAAAATTATTTTATTTACATTCCCATTGAAGATCAAATTAAGTTGATGCTCAAAAAGAAAAGATTAATTTACTTTCATATTTAGATAACAATGACATTATTTCAGATATTGTAGATGGAGCAATTTATAAAAAAATACATTATAAGTTTTTAAGATCACATACTGTTAATGATTTTTTTGGATTTTATGGTTTTAATACAGATGGTGTCCCTATGTATAAATCTAACTCTTTCTCAATTTGGCCTATACATTTATCAATCAATCATTTAATTTTGGGTGGGTTGTTTGTAGATAAGCATCCAGATATGGGTGTTATTAGTGGAATTGGAATTGAAAGTGGAATTAAATTTAAATTAAATAATGATGTAAATTTTAAAACTGCTCACTTTTACTGTATCTATTGCTGTGTTGATGCAGTTGCTAAACCACTAATCCAAAACACTGTACAGTTCAATTGATATTTTGAATGCTCTTAGTGTTTCCATCCTTTAAATATCAATGAAGATTCAATTGCTAGTAAATGTGTGTAAGTACCTCTAAATAATAGACATTTTATTTCAGATTTTCCAAATATTTATAAAGGAGATTAAGTAAAAAGCCTACTTAATAATGGCTTTATAATTATAAAAAAAATCTTATGGTATAATGACCATTTCACTGGAATCTGTCAGGTAATTATCTTTTTGTTAAAACTTAAAAAAAATTGTTTTAGGCATCATTTTAAAATGTTTTCTAATGTTGTAGTACCTGCTTCATTGTACCAGCATATACAACACCTTACATTACATGTATAAAATGGAGTAAGAAGTGTTAACTAATTTTATATTAATAGGTTTTTTATTTTTAGGAGGAATTGGTTATTGAAAACAAAACTAATTTAGATGACTGTGCCATTGCCTTTATTGTGCAAAATTGTCTAAATTTAAAGTACAGTAATTATGAAATAATTACAATTTTTAGAATAATAATTTTATTTAAATGCACTTTTTAGAATTGTTAGCTTTTCTGGTCCAAATTATGTAACTAATGTAGGAATAGGCAAATTGGCTACATGCATAAATCTAGAAAATTTAAATCTTGAATATATTCAGCAGGTAAATAAATTGTACTTAATAAGTTTAATGTAATTAATGTAATTTTTGTTTCATTTAATGTTTTATTTAGATAAATGATCAAGGTCTCATGCACATTTTAAAAATGGACTTTTACATCATTTGTGCCTAAAAGGATGCATTTTTATAACCAACATAACTTGTATCGATGTCATATGTCAATGCAAAAATTTGGAATCGCTGGATATAACTGGATGTAATGGATTTACAATTCTAGTCTCAGCAAATACTGAAATGTTGCAATGTTTTATTAATAAATTGCTTGACCAGGATTCCTTGTTGCCACATGGTCTTCCTCCTCAGAATTGGTCATTTTGGGAGATCCCATAAGATCACTAAAGTTAAGCAACGCTGGGCCTGGCAAGTAGTTGGATGGGTGACTCCCACTCTACCTGCTTCTGGGTGATGAACAAAGGGGTGACATTATGGCCTTTCAAGGCTCTCTGTCTTCCCCGCTGTCACTATACACCTGAGAAATGTCGACCAGGATGGGACAGCAAAAGCATAGTTGGTATTGACCTTGTGACCCTCAATTCATCTTTTAATTATGAAGTCAAGGTCAACATGAATGATTCATTCTCATCAGTAGTGCAGAGTGAAAGTGTGATTGCCTCAAGGAATCCTGATTTATTTTTATTTTTAGTAGAAAAATTGTTCAAAAATATAACCATGCAAGTGAGTGTAAACAATAAAAAATCACCTTCACTTGAGGTCCCAATTTCACATCCAGTTCCCCTTGCTAAAAGTTTGACAAAATCCGGTTTGTCTTACAGTGCACCTGAGAGAGGTAAACCTCCATTAGGCTGGAAAATGCACTCCAGTATGTCTGGGTCATCCAAAAGAGGTCACAACAGGACCGTTCCATCTAATCTTTCCATTTCTGGTGTTGGCTGTCTACCTTCAGTTAGCACAATACCTTTTGTTTTACAAGGGCCAATGGCTTCTTCAGGGGCCTCAACAAGTTCAAAGGCTTCTATCCAGGGTGGCCATGGTCGTAAGGGTAGAACATATGTCATGAGAGTGGGCACTTGGGTCATTCCCAATTCCATAGTGTTCCCCATTGCTGGCCAATGATCGGTTTTTTTGCAGTATTGATTCTTCCTTGATGGACACTGGAGACTCTTCACACTGGTCTAAATGAGGCCTTTTTTTATTAAACAATAATCAGAACTTTGAACCTTTTTTGGAGCAGTGTCAGTTCTTGTTTACGTCCAGGTGGAGGAAGTTAGTGTTCAGATGGCCAGCAATATTGAAAATTGGCCACTAGGTGTTAAATTCCGGTAGTGGAATGGCGCTGCGCCTCTTTCTTTTTTATGAATGTAGTTATGCTCGGGATAATTTTTGCACAATTGATTTCGAAAAATTACACAATATAACATTGTTACTTCCTTGTAATACTTATATTTTACTGAATGTTTAACATGTACTTTGCCAGTATTGGTTTAAATTATTAAAAAATATATTAATGTTTATTAAACAAATTTAAAAAAACTTATAATAAGATTATGACTATACTATTTTAGTTTGTACAACACAATAGAAATAGTCCTTCCATTACAATAAATTTTATTACAATCAAATATTAAATAACATTTTTCGAAAATTTGTACACATTAAAAATGATATCAAAATGTAAAATAAATGATTAGTTTTTGACTTACTAAACGGTATGAAAACTATAAGTATTAGACTTACAAAATGAGCATTATTTCACTTATAGAATGACATCTAAATGCGCATGTGGCATAATTAAAAATTAATCAAAATATCACACAGTTATCAAATGAAGACTAAGCCACATACAAAACAACCAGATGAAAATTTTGTGGGTCTGAAAAGTTGTGGGATGGACTAAGTTTTAAGTATAAAATGTACTGTAATAGTTGTTAGAGGGTGGATGGGCGATATTTATTTAAATTAGGGTAATTTCTAAGGAGGGGAAAGGTCATATATGTCGATTCTGTTTAGATGGATGTTCGCCGCTTCCTTTTCTCAAAGGGCAGAAAAAAAGGGTATATTTTCGTCAATCATAGACTGCGTGGTTTTCGTTGGAAGGTGAGTAATTTATCTTCAATAAAGTTGTAAAAGATCTTGTCAACACTTTTAGTTTAAGTTTGAGTTTTTAGCGGAAACTGATCTGTGCATGTGCACAAGCTGTCTTCTTTATTTTATACAAAAGTTTCTATTTTCAAGTGGGAAGTTGGGTGAAAGGGGAGTTTTCTTAATTAAGTTTATTGCACTGTTGCTTGCTATGTTTAGGGATAGGAGGGTAGAGTATTTAATGCCTTTTAGGTTATTAAGGGATTGGAAAATTTATCACGAGTGAAAAGAAGGGCCTTATTGTATTTGAAAGAAAGACTAGAATGTTATCTCATGTCCTTTAGCTAATTGTTGCTGACGTTTGTGCTTTGAATTTTGAGACTTTTGACTTTAAGTTTCATTAAAATTTTAGATTTTCATAAAAATTTCATTTTAAATTTGAATTTAAATTTTGATGAAAAAGCTAAATGGTTTAAATGATTTGAATGATTTAAATTATGATTGTTTTCATTAATTTTGATATAAATTTTGTTTTATTATCTTGTTTTTTTTTCAAGGTTTGTCGTGATTAGGGTACTGTAATCATGGTTTAATATTTTTTTTCTCAAAATAATTTCTTTGTTCTAATTGATAACGTTTCTCATTTTTTTTTATGGGTTTATGGTTTAGAGGGGAAAACCAAATAGTATTACATTTTACGCTGTAATTGAGTTAAAAGGTTTGGGCAATTGGGTTTTATTAGAGCTAAATTGACCGGATTATGTTTATTGTGGAGTGCATTTTTTTTTCTTTTAAATAATGTTTATGTGACTATATTTTAATTTAAATTTTGATGGGCTTTTACTATTCAGATGAATTTGGGTTTGTTTTTTTTTTCTAGGTATTATGGCGGTCGGAATTCCATAAATTTGGTTTGGTATTTATTTTCTATTTTAACAAAATTGGAGATTGATTTTAAAATTTATTTCTTTACTTTCATTATTCAGTATTAATAAATTTGTTTTCTTTAGGTTGAGGAGTTATTACTGAATAAATTTACGTGAAACCATGTGTTTGGAACTGAAGGAGCCCTTGTGGCTGTATGTTATATATGATTCGAAGTAAGTTTTCTGTTCTAACAAGTGACCTAATTTTGAAGCGGGTTGCTACATTATGTTATAAAATTTTTTTTTTATTTGAAAAAGTTTAATGTGAACGAAGCCGAGTATGATGATGCATTTAATTTAAAGTGGGTACACTTGTTATTTGATGTATTTAATTTTCATTTGTTCCTCAATGTGTTCTTTTAGATGGGGTTTTAAATGAAGCCTTTTTATTTATTTATTTTTTCGGTAGCTTAGGGCTTGTAATAAAAGGAGTGTGAATGACGTGCTTGACTAGGTATCTTATAAAATAAGTTAACAAATTTAGAAAGAATTATTAAATATCTTCAGTTTATTCAAAACTGCTAGAGCAACGTTTAAAAAAAATGATTTGCAAAGTTTGTTATTTAATCTAGAAAGCTGCGACAAAATTGTTCAAAATGTTAAAAAAAACTGTTTGGTCAGCATTAAAATTAGCGAAAGCTAAATCAGTTCATGGACACAGGTAATAAATTATTACACAAAATTTTATTGTAATTAATTAATTTTTATTTATTTTTCTTGTAAATACGATGCAGACTGGCTTCTACAATGCTTACTTTGCACACAAAAAGTCCAAAAAACTACCACCATTTGAGATAATGTGATTTTAACTTTGTTACACCCAAACAGCAACATTTGATTTTTGGAAATGAATGCCAAATTTGGATTTAACAATGAAAGTCCTTGAAGCTATCGATTATGATAAATGGACTGGAATTTTACATGGATACATCAACTATAGAAAATATACAGATGAATATTATTTGAAAACCAAAAAAAAAATTAGACTGGCTGATCATGCTCTTGTGGTAATGGCCTATTCTCTTAATTCAAAATGGGTAATTATTTGACAAAATTTTTACATTAGCTTTAAAATTAATTTTTTTCTAATTTTTACAGACTCAGCCTGTCTGTTCTTTGGCAAGTCGTTGTGCAGCACCTGGCTCAGTACTTGCTAAGATAGATTTATCTGCCACTGTCAGACTTGAAAATTCTGGTTTAAAAGTGAATGCAATTATATGTGATGGCAGCACTTCAAATAATGTAATGTGGAATGAGATAGGTTTAAAAAAGCATTTAAGTGAAAACTTAAAC
Source organism: Polydesmus complanatus (assembly GCA_034692225.1). Lineage (NCBI taxonomy): Eukaryota > Metazoa > Arthropoda > Diplopoda > Polydesmida > Polydesmidae > Polydesmus > Polydesmus complanatus. The sequence continues at coordinate 10,799 of JAQGAZ010002416.1, forward strand.
AAAGTAAGTTTAGTTTTTTTAGTATAAATTTATGACTTAATAAATAATTTTTATTTACATAAATGTATAGATTGTGCACCCATGTCATGCCGATAGATAGCTTTATTTTATTTCTCACATGCCTCACATTTTAAGTGCATCAGAAATTTCTTTTTAAAACACAAAGTTTTATTGGTAATTGTTCAAATTTAGCAAAACAATGGCCGATGCAATTTGTTTTTATCGACAGCAAGGGACTAAAGGATTTGAGCACTCCTATCAAACTGAATTATTTAATAGGGATATAAATATGCTTTTTGATTGCCTTAACAGCAAAACCAGTCATCGTGCCTTTGCAGTTAACAGTAAAGAACTTAATATATGTTGTTTTGATTAAAAATAAATCACTTAATAATAATTACAGAATGCAGTTTTTATAAATATAGTTTTTAAAAGATTTCTTGAATAAAAATTTCAATAAAAGCTAAATATGCCTCATCTAGGTTTTATTAAGCAATATTGTAAATGCCATACAGTCTGTTTCTCCAGTCGGGTGTAAAAACCCCCCTCACACTAGTCAACTAACAAAAAACTTGATTATTTATTCCATTTCAATTTGTGCAAATTTTTTTTGTTCATAACTACAACAGAGATGTTCTTCAAAAAAGTAACCAGAACCGCCAAAAAAAAAATTGAATCTAAAAAAAATATAGCGGAAAATTATTTTATTAATATGTATGAAAATTAACTTACAGTACTGTATTTCTATTGGCTGTAAATACAACTTACCTAATAAATATTAAAATGTCTTTAAATTTGCTCTACCAGTATTTGTTTTGTTTTTCTAAAAAAATTAATAAGTACAGGGCAAACATTAATATATTACACTGCCTGTATTTTGCGATAACCAAGTGAGCAGGTGAGAAGTAGACCGTGGCGCCACTTTGTGGGTCTACTTTGTAACATATTTAATAATTAAGAACAATATCTCACATATAACTTCCTTAAGTGAGTCGGCACATGTTAATGCACTCAACAAAGTTTCCAATAACTTGCAGATGTTTGGCTGGATGTTGGCAATAACGTGTATGATTTTCACTTTCCTTTCTTGAATCGGCTTGTTGACATAGGCTTATTTTTGTGACTTTCCATAACCCCACAACAAAAAAATTGCAATGTGTGAGCCTTTAATGTCATAGGGCCTAGCTGGCTCTTCCTGGTCACTGGGCAAACTAATAACTCATCTGGGCAATTTTTTTAGATTGATGCACCTGGTTCAGGTGTTGCTGCCTTATCCGGCTAAAACCAAATTATGCTCAATATGCCCCTTGTTTAATTAAAGGCCATAATCAACCAAAAATTTAAACAATGCTGCCACATTCAAACGACGTAATTTTTAGTACACCTGTGAGTGTTATTGCATGAAAATGTCATTGAGCACGTTAACATGTGCTGACTCACTTAGGGAGGTCTTATGCTAAATATTGTTTTTGTTTATCAAATCGAATATGTTGCTGTATGTAAATATAAAAAAAATAATTCACTTTCATTAAAAATTGATTCATTTATTCATTTTTCAAAATTGGAAACCTAAAACAAACACACTATATCGTTGGCAATTTTAGCAAAGTTCGTATCTCCAATAATTTATACCTTAAAATGAGATTTTGGCGCCATCTATAGGCAAAAAAAATCAATGCATTTTTTCAAAAATTGTTTAAACTATCTCGCATCATTATACAACAATAAATAGGTTTTAGAATACTTCCTAACTCCACCAAGCATTTTTGTGATTGGTAATTTTCCTATCTCCCATTACTTGATTGTACTACAATGCTTTACTTTGCCATGTGGTTATGGGAAGTTTTTCTGGTTTTAGTGCATCAACATGTTATTAAATGTTAAATTTGACATCCAAAAGGTAAGTAAATTAAAAATTGACATTTTTCTTAAACTAATTTTTATTGTATGGAAATATTTATTATTAATTAACCTAATATAAAACTTGCTTGGAGATTTGCATTTTTGCTTGTTAAATTTGATTAATTATGTGGAGTTACGTCATTTGTGAACAGAAATATAATTGCTTCTACAAGAAAGTCATTGGTATTAATTAATTATATTATAGTATAATTTTTAATTGTTAGCTAAAATAATGAAAGCAATAATGTTTAAAGTAATAAAGATCCTTAAAAACTTTAATGATGGCACATAGGTATCAGAATTAGTAGAAGAATCTGATGTTTCTAGTAACATTGCTGGCTTTAATGAAAGCCACACAGGTAAACAATTAATTTGATAGTGAATGATTGTTAAGTTATTTTACTGTATAATTTTTTAAAAAAAATATTTTCCCCATAGACAATGCAACACTGTCTGTGCAAGATAAATATGTTGATATCTCCAGAAAACCATGTGACATGGCTGGTTTTAAAGAAATCCAAACAAGTAAACAGTTAATTTGATATTGTTAATATTTTATTATAAATTTTTAAAAAAATATATTTTCCTTATATATCGGGTGGCGCAAAAAAATGGGACCCCCTTGTTTAACTTAATATAATAATTTATTTTTTAAACTTTTTAATCTGAAAAAAACAGTAAATTAATGCTAAATGTTCATTTACATAAAATCATAAGTCAAATGCGCCACTGGCCAATGCTCCTGTTTATAAACTGCTGAGACAAATTTTGCCATTCTTCAACAATGACCAATTTCAGTTGCTCTATTGTTGCAAATTTATGCCAAAGGTAAACTTTTTGTTGGAGGGCACCCCAAATAGCATAATCTACTGGGTTTAGGTCCGGGCTATTTGGTAAGTAAGTAATATTTTACAAGTTTAAATTATATTATATTACACAAGATTTTATGAGGGGGTCCCACTTTTTTTGCGCCACCCGATATAATGCAACACTGCCTGTCCAACTTGAAGATGTTGTCAACTCCATAGAAACCTCTAAAAATATCAACACAAAAAATAAAAACTTGGATGTGGATTACACACCACAAAATGATTAAAGTTTATATAGTGAGAATTCTGAAAAAAGGCAATCTTGTGTAATGGTTGAAACTGAAGAAGCTAAAACAAGCAATAATAAATAGTACAAAACAAAACAATCGCAAAAAAGAGTTGGATCAAGAATATTGTGGGAAAAGAAAAATGAAAGATAGTTGGATTGAACTGGAAAAGCGTATAATTGACTCAGCAATCAGAAAATGGCATGTTATACTTTGGGCATGTGTAAATTCCACCGGAGGACACTTTGAGCATATTTGATAATTTAAATTTTTTCCTACATTATTGGTCTATATAAATGCCAAATTTAAATTAAATCGAAGCATTTTTCACTAAGTTGTGAATTTTTTTCTGTGTTCTACTTTTTTCTGAATCACCATGTAGTGGTTGTTTTTTGTGTTGATAGGTTAATTTGGTACTATGTATGCCATTGTATGGTATTATTGTTACTAAGTTTTTTTTTGTTTACTCTTTTAAATTTTATTATTGCTGTTAGCCATCATGTTTATTTTTTCTTGCTTAAACCAAGATTTACTTTTGGGGAGAGTAGTTAGCATTACACCGCAACAAAAAGAAAATAAATAAATAAATAGAAGCTCATAAACTTCTAATTGGAGATGGGCTTCTATTTAGGTCAAAAGTAAAACCCTTTAAAACTGCAAAAACTAAATACAGATCCCGGAGCTTCTGTTCAAAAAAACTCAGTACTTAGCCTAATTATATTAGTGATGTTATTACAGTGTGCATCATTTGGATAGGACCAATGAGTTTTTTTAGGACTGGGAAACTATGTCAAATAGTTTTTTTTCCGGAGAAGACAACGCTCAAATCTGCATATATTGCATTGATAAGTATATTGAAATAATTAAGAATGTAGGATTTTATAATAAGAAATAAATATTTTTGAATTCCAGTATGTTTGAGGATTTTTTTTACCAGAAAAATACTTTTTGGTTAATTGAGTTTGGGGAGACTCAGTTAATCAAAAGATCATTGCAAGATGGTGTTTAACAAGTTGGCAGTGACATCAAGATACATAGACTGTACTGGTATTAAAACTTGAAAAAAGTAATGTCATTTCGTGATTTTAATCCACAAGGTAGCACTGCAATCCCAGTCTCTAAAAGTTCACATCACAGTGGCTGTAAATTGTACAATAGGCTATGGCTGTACACTACTGTAGAATTTTATGAATTTACATTTAACTAAAATTCACTAAAACAAATTGCTAGTTTTAAAATTAAATTACTCATACAGTGAAAAACAAAGAAATTTTTTTAAATACAGTACAATTATAATACTGGGTGTCTGAGAAGGTACTGAACAATAAAGAACTACAATAAAAAAAACTAGAAAGCTAAATACTTTAAAATGATGTAATTTTAAAAAGAAATTAAGATTTTTTTAGGAAAAATATAATTGCTTAGTTAATTCATAGCCCAGGAATTTTAGCATTTTACTTCGGAATAATTTTAAACTAAGTTTTTTTTTTTACAAAAAGCTTCTTTATGTCCTTCTAAACAATACCTCAAAAGTCCCCAACATTTTGTTGAGCTTAACCCTTTTTTTTAGGGGTTCAAAGGGGAGCATCAAAAGTAGAGGTTAACTATACATTAGGTATATGGACAAGTGAGGTGTCATTTTGAACGTATTTTTTATGCTGAATCTAATAAGAAGTAAACTAAGTCCTAACAATCATTACCTTGTGAGTTAGGAGGTATTTTAAGTTAAAAAAAAATCAGATTTTGCATTTAACTACCAATGCTTATTTTTTATTACATTTTTTTAAAATTATTTTAAATGTCAACAACTTTTTATTTAGAACCTTAAACATTAAATTACAAAAAATACAATAATATTTAAAGATTTTAACTTTTTTTAAATTGTTGCAAAATTTGAAACAATAGCAAAAAATCAGGTTCAAAAGTGATTCTGGGGCTGGTGGTTGTGTTGTTTGCATAAGAAATAACAAATTACATTACAAAACCTAATCCCATTCTTTCTGATTCAATTCATTACCAATCCATGCCTGCACCTGGTAATAAACACGAAACAAATGTTGTTGTACTGCGCTTGAAGGGGGGGAGGAGGTAGGGGTTGGATATTCAAATTCACTGCTTTATTTATTGTGAAATGCAAATACCGATAATAATTTAAGAATTTTTTGAAAAAATGAATTACTCATTGGCTCTGAAGAAATGGAAGAGCCAAATAAGATAAAAAAAAAACAATATACTCAATAGTTTCAATAGTTAAACCATAGTTACTATGGTTTTAATTTGTCAAAAATTATTTATGATAAAGATTTATAATTTTAAAAAGTTAAAATTTAAAAATAATGTTAAGTTTTTTATTATAATTTAATGTTTATGTTCTAATTAAAAAGTTGCTGATAATTAAAATAATAATAAAAAAAATTGTAATATAAAACAATCAATGGTAATTTAATGCAAAATCTGATTTTTTTTACATAAAATCTTTTTTAATTCACATGTTAATGATTGTATGAATTTGGTTTACTTCTTATTAGATTCAGCATGAAAAATACATTCAAAATGATACCCCACTTGCCCCTATACCTAACGTACAGTTAACCTCTACTTTTGACCCCCCTTTGACCCCCTAAAAAAGAGGTTAAGCTCAACAAAATGTTGGGGATTTATGAGGTATTGTTAAAGACTAAAAGAAGGTTTGTGTCAAAAAAAAATCTTAGCTTAAAATTATTCCGAAGTAACATAGTGTTTTTTGCTAAAATTCCTGGGTTAAGAAGAAAAAGTCCATATAATTATTTAACAGACTTAAATTCCCTTGAACTCAGACCTACAGTAAAGTTTTCAAGGTCATTTAAGTGCAACTGTATAGAGCTGTATATTATAACAGAATTTTATTTATATACAGTATACCTGTTTCATAAAATAAATAAATTAAAGTTTCCTTTTTCAAATACTGTTCCCCCTATTTAATATCTAACATAATATTATAAATAATTTTTTTAAAAAAACTTTAACTAATGCACAAATAATTATTATATAATACTCGTATTATAATGAAACTTACAGCAAAATCTTTGATGGCTTTATCCAAGTTTTGTTTACGTTTTTTAGAAATTGTTTTGGCACCACTTCGAAAATGCGATAAAGCCATTTTTTAATTAGGCACAAATTTAACACAGTTAAAAATATTATTTATATTATAATAATACAGAGAAATAATAGTTATTATTATTGTTGACAAGGTTAACAAATTTAATTTATTATTTAATTAATAATTCAATTACCTCTTTTGTATTATACAGTAAATATTTATCACAGGCTTAATGACACTATTTAAAATATTACTCCAGTGAATTTGCGTCTGAATCCAACTCATCCAGAAAAGCTTGCAGGTAGTCTTACATAGCCTAAAATAATTGGCAGGTGTGAATAATTATATTTTTTAAAAAATGTTCCATAAATGGCATTAAATTTTTTTATACATAATAAAGTACAAAATTATTTCTTATTTTGATGAAATTTATTTTCTAAATTAAACAGCTCCGAAAACAGTATCTTTTATAAAAATTCACAGTGATCCGGAATATCTTAAAATCACAAGGATTGCGTAAAAAATAAGAAATTACTGTATTCTCAAAAAACCCCCTTTCCTTTCTCATTTTCTTAATAAATTCCTTTTCTTCCTCAACTATTCTTGTGTATTTTTTATTGTGTAGTTTTAGCCATCTCTTATTAAATAATTCACTTTCATGTGCCTTCCTCAAATAGTTTTCAGTAGCAGGGCTTTCCTTTGACGAGAATGGGTAGTATGAACTTTATATTCAGCATCATTAATGTCGCTGCAGCTAATATCTTCTCTATCTCGGTCAACATCATAATTTGTTGGCCACATATTGCAACTAATAATATAAATTTAATTTCTTAAAATTAGACACAAATAAATAAATAAAACTTATACTGTACCAGACTTGAATTATTTACTTCAGAATTTTTTGAGAAATCTCTCACTTCAGTTGTTGACCTCGTTTTAGTTCTTTTCCAACTTTATAGGTGGAGCCATAAAATGAAACTTATTCATATGCTAATTTACTAAAATGTTAATGAGCATAAAGTGTTTTATTTTAATGGAATATTTATTTTAATTTTAATAAAATTTTGATTTAATAAAAATTTGAAATGGAAACAAAGAGCGAGAGTGGGAGGGGGGGGAGAGAAAAAAAAACGAGAAACGACTTGATCGCAACA
>JAQGAZ010002417.1:0-18021 GCA_034692225.1 Polydesmus complanatus
TTCCGATTTAACTTCAGCTTTTAAAGATTCTTCCGATTTAACTTCAGCTTTTAAAGATTCTTCCGATTTAACTTCAGCTTTTAAAGATTCTTCCGATTTAACTTCAGTTTTTAAAGATTCTTCCGATTCAGCTTTTAAAGATTCTTCCGATTTAACTTCAGCTTTTATTAGTTTTTCCGGAGCATCTTCAGTTTTTAAAGACTTTTCCTGTTCGTCTTCTGTTTTTAAGGGCTTTTCTCGTTCTTGTTTACTTTCCAAATGAATATGATATCTTAATTCTGCCTCTTCATATTTACATCTGTCCATCCACTGCCAAGCGTCGTCAATTTGCATATAAATTAAAGGCAAATTACTATTAGACTGTTCAATCAATGCTTCTTTTTGATCTTCGGATTTGTCAAAGCTTTCAATACCAATTTCTTGATTTTTATCTTCATTCAATAATTGTTGGCAATCGCTTTCATCCTTCTGGGTTTGAATTAACGGCGGTACTTCTGTTTTGACGTCTATTACTATTTCCGGCAAACTTATTTCCGTTGATGTAGTATCTGCTTTTGAAACGATTTCTATTTCTTTCGAATCTTGTCGAACTGTTGTTCTGGATCTACCTTTGCGTTCCACGTCTGAAGTGTCCGAACCGCTGCAATCTTTCTCGCCGATTGCCAAAGCCGTCCACGGAATTGGTGTCCGACTTCGTCTCGGTTTGGATTTTTTCTTCAAAGATGAAGAGCGCTTTAAACTTTTATCAAATATTTTCCCGTTGTTATTGTTGGAAGCATCTTCAGGTTCGTCAACAGATACGTTCAACAGCGTCTCAGTTTTATCATCTTCCACAATTAAATCTTCGGTTTTACTTTTTTCTGGACTGCCGTCGGATTTCGATTTACGTTTCCGTTTTTTCTTACTGGCTCGGCCCACGGCGTCCACTATCATACATTCTTCGCTTTCCATATCCCAATTTAAAATTCCTTCTTTGTTGCAATATTCAGCTAACGCTTCGTTCTCCAAATCAACTCCTATTTTTTTCTCGCTATCATCGACAATTTTAGTTTCTAAATGGTCATCGATATTTGTTAAAGAATCATCGATTTTTTCATTTTCTAACGAGTTAACCAAATCTTCGATATTTGAGCGAGAGATTTCATCGACTTGTGGAATTTCTTCATATTTTAAATCGTCTACTTGCTTATTATTATTATCTAAAATATTTTGTTCTTCAATAACTAAATATAATTGTTGGCCATCATCTTGAGAATCTGTTAATAGGGTTGGTCCCAATGAAGAACTTTCAATAACTATTTTGGATCCACCGTCGAAATTTGGAAGATTGTCAATAACAAGCGCGGTTTCAATATCAGTCCTTGCATTGCGCTCATTTTCCTGTTCTATATTTTTTTCCACACAAGGATATTTCGATTCATCGCTTGAATGGAGATTTTTTTGTTCCACACTTTCCTTGACTTTTTCATCAGCTGTTGTTTCGACTTTGGGGAATTCGACAATTTTTTCTATTTCCGTATCTCCACTTTCTGGAATTAATTCGTTTTTATCTTCATTTTCTTGATTTGGTTTCAATGAATCTAATTGACTAGAATCTGCTTGATATTCGTTTAATTTTTTAGATTTCTTTTTCTTTTTTGATGTTGGAGCTTTTTCTTCTTTCGAAGCATCCTTTTTTAATTTGCTAACTGTCTCTTCCTCATTTTCCGCACTCCTTTCATTGGAATAATTTTGCTCAAGAGATATTTGACTTTCAAATGACGGGGTATTAATTGTTTCCACAGGCATACTTTGATCGACGTCGATGACTGTTGTTGGTTGATTTTCGATGTCCGAATTTTCAAATTTATCTTCTACTTTAGATTCCATTTCATTCAAAACATTACTTTGAATATTTAAACCCGTTTCACTCGCTTCCAAATCTCGTGTTTCGGTCGTTGTCAAATCTTCAAATAATAATTCATCTTCCTGTGAAACATTCTTTTTCTTTTTCCGCCTTTTAGATTTATCTTTTTGATTATCATTTTCTGGTAATGCGATTACTTCGTCTTTATTTGTTTCGTCGACTAGTACTTCTTGTGACCTTTCAACTTGTTCAATATCAATCTTATCTGTTTCGTTAATGGAAATAAAATTTTTAACGTCATTGCTCGTGTTTTCTAACGACAAATTTTCTGTTAAATAATCTTTCAAATTTTCGTCATTAGATTGAACAGCTTCGAAAATTTCCTGAGAATCATTATTTATGACAGCAGGTGAAGTTATTTCTGGGTCAGTTGCATTCGCTTCTAACGAGGCTTCAAACAATTCTTCGGATTTCTCTTTTAATGTCGATTTCTTGTTCTTTTTCTTCTTCTTTGATTGGATTTTAAATTCATTTGCATCTTCTTCCAAAATATTATTTTTGTCATGCTCCACGTCTTTCATTTTATCGTTTGCTCCAATGGCTATGGCATCGTTATCACCTTTGATTTCATAATCCTTCAATTCGTCATTGGGCAAAATATTTTCAGCAATTGATGTCTTTTTTTCTTCCAATTGATTCACAACTTCAATAATATCTGGTTGATTATCATCTATTTCAAAGTTTTCAACAGGTTCAATTGCAACACTTTTTTCAATTAATTCTTCTGTTATATTCGTTGTTTTTGGGTCAATTGCAACGTCAATAATTGGCGTTTCAGTTAATTTTTCATCGAATGACGTTTTAGAAAATTCTTTTGATTTTTTCTTATTTTTCTTAGACCGAACTTTCGTTTCCACTTCCAAAATAGTATTCTCTTGATTTAAAGTTTCACTAGAAATTGCAATTGCTTGTTCTTGTTTAATCTCATCGTCGATATTATCAATGGTAGTTACTTTAACAGGCGGCTCAAAAGTTTCGTTACTTTCGATTAAATTATTCTGGTTACATGTGTCTACAAATAACTCGCTCTTATCACCAATTAAACTAGCCTCTGAAACATTAGTTGAAAGTGGATGAATCTCAAAATCCATCGAAATATTTTGATCGATTCTAACAGATTCATCGTTTGATATTTTATTTATTGTTTCATCAAATGATTTGTAGGATCTTTCGTTCAGTTTTGGCTTCTTCTTTTTATTTTTCTTAGATTTAGTTTTTGAATCATTTGTTTCTATTTCCAAAGAAGGCTCATCTGTGAATATTGCAATAGTTTCTTCTTCTTCTTCCGGTTTAGTCGGAGTTTCAGTAACGTCGACGATTTTATTATCTACTGTACTTTCACTATCAAAATGCAAAACTTCACTGTTTTCCTTATTTTCAATTGTATAATCTTCCGTTGTTTTATCTCTAATTAATTCATCCGGATTTTCTTGAATCGCTGTGGTTTGTTGAATTTCAAACTCAACGTTTTTAGAAAAATCCCCTTCAATTTGATGTGGAGTTTCATCAGCGATTGCAAACGCGTGGTTTTCTATTTCGGCCGCATTTACAATTGTCCCATCTCTATTAACTTCAACCAAAACAGCATTATTTGCATGAAGTTCTTCCTCTGTTAATGTACTTGTATTTAGTTCTTTGGTAAGATCATTCGCACAAATTTCAGAAACATTTGTTGCGGTGTTATCAATTTCAAAATTCAACGAAACATTTTGCTCAATCGCAACGTCAACGTGAGATGATTCTAGTAATTTTTCATCAAATGATGCATTTAAATCATCTTTTAATTTTGATTTATTCTTCTTCTTTTTCTTCGAGTGTCCTTTCGAGTCTTTAAAACATGATTCTACGGTGTTTTCATCTTTATTTAATGCTTCCTCAACAATTATTGCAGTAGCTGGCTCTGCAATTTGAGTTGTACTTTCAAAGATATCTACGTTTGCGTTAACATTATCAATTTTAGTTTCAATCGAAGGTTCGGAAATTTCCTTCCTTTCTATGTTTTCATTTTCAACATTTAACGAAATATTTTGATCAATTTCGATGTCAACTTCCGCTTTTTCAAAGGAATCGAATGGTTGAGTTGATTCCTTATTGATTTTTGCTTTATTCTTCTTCTTTTTCTTAGAAGATGCGTTTGCATCTTTAACATCCAATTCTAAAATGTTGCCATTTTCTTTTGAAAATTCATCAGCGGTTGCAGTGGCTTGTTCTTCGACTTCGGGCACCGCCGCAGCAATATTATCAACTGCAATGTCCGAAATTGGCTTATAAATTTCATTAAGTTCTTCTGTTGTGGTTTTATTTGGAAGTAGTTCGCTCGCAGCATCATCCAAATTAGTTTCATCAATTTCAATATTTAACGAGGTTTCGGGTAATTTTTCATATAACAAATTGTCCGATTCTTTCAATTGTGACTTATTTTTCTTAGATTTATTCTTGGAAAAGTTGGTTTCACTTTCTAAGGTGGTTTCACTTTGAGCTTGAATTTCATCGGCGATTATAATGTCATCTTTTTCTACTTGAATATTAGTTTCAACGTTCATATTCGCAGAGGTATTAGCATCGTCTAGCGTAATTTCCTGAACAAGAGCAACAATATCCTTCTCTTCACTATTTGGAACGGCTTCTTCTGTTGTAATATTTGGATCAATTGCAGTATGAAATGTATCATTAACTGGCTGCTTTTTAAATTGTTCTTTTAATTTTGATTTCTTCTTATTTTTCTTAGATTTTTCTTCCGCTTTTAAAATTTGTTGATTTGAAATCTCATCAGAAATTATTGCAATTGATTGCTCTTCTAGTTTAATACTTTCATGGTTATTATCATCGGTTGTAAGTCTATTATCAGGTTCAACAATTTCATTATTTTCTACCAATTCTTCTTTTTCAGTTTTGTTTTTAATTAACACGCTTTCGGCCTCATTTAAATTGGCTTCGGAAACATCAGTAGTGGTGGGAATACTCTCAAAATTAAGTGAAATATCAGGATTGATTGAAGCAGATGCAATGTCAGACACATCATTTACTGTTTCATCAAATGACTGTTTAGATGTCTCGTTGAATTTTGACTTCTTTTTATTTTTTCTAGATTTCGATTTCGCATCATTTTTCTCCGCATTTAATTCTTGATCTGGAGTGTCGATGGCTTCTTTTTCTGAGGCCACGGTTTCAACAATGACTACGTCATCGCCTGAAATATTTGTAACAGGCTCCAAAGTTTCTTCTTTTTCCACATTTTCAAATACATTTTCTTGGGCAACTTCATTCTTAACTAATTCCTTATTTCCAACAATTGTAATGGGATCAGAAATATCTATACTAACTTGGTCAATTGAGAGGCTTTCATTTAATATTTCAGTAGACTTTTCTTCAAATGACTCTTCCGTATGCTGCTGGCCTAAATCTTTCTTCTTTTTCTTTTTCCTCGATTGATCTTTTTTATTATGCGAAATAAGATTAATTTCGCTTGAAATGTCTTCATCCGCGGTTTTAATTTTATCTTCAATACCAGCACTTCGTTCTTCTAATATTTCCGGTTCTTTGAAATAAGTTTCATCAACCTTTGCTTCTTTTAAAACTTCTTGCACTTGTCCAACGGTGTTAACATCCTCGACAGTTGCAGTTTTCGTCTCTGTTAAAGTTGTTTCGTTTTGCTCAGCATCTTTGGAATTTGAATCAAGCATTTCATCCGTTTTAAAATCATTTGCATGTTTAATAAATGCTTCTTCTACACTTTCATTTTCCATTAAATCATTTTTAATTTCCTCGACAGTTATTTTAGAATCAATCTCATCGTTATGAGATATTTCGAATGCTTTCTCTTCAGTAAAACCTTCAATTTGCTGATTGGCATTAACCGTTTCCTCTTTACTTTCTACTTGCACCACCATTTCAGCTTGAACTGTTACATCACTTAATACGTTTTCATTTTCAAAATTTTCATTTGCGATTTTATATTCAGTTTCTATCAATTTATCCTGGATTTGAATTTTTTCTTCGTTTGCAATCACACGTGGGTCTTCTGAATTAAAATCTGGCAGCAATTTAGCATCATCTATGGACTTATTAATTGCTTCTTTGGCGATAGTTTCTTCAGCGTATACATCATCTTGATCAATATTTTTTTCAACAATTGGCATTTCCATTATTTTATTTGCATTTAATTCGCCAGAAATTTGCTTTAAAGTCGACGTTTTCTTCTTTTTTCGCTTCTTCAATTGATTTTTCTGTTCATTTTCTTGCAAATTTAAGACAATTTCTGTTTTATCGTCGCTACTTTCTTGGATTAGACCAAAAGTACTTTCATCCTCTTGCAAAGCATTTTCAATTTCATTAGAATATTTTGGAACAACATTTGATAAAGATTCAATATTTGTTGTCTCTAATTTATCAGCAAAACTCAAAGTTTCTTGAACATTATTATTTTCAGCTTCCAAAATATTATCTCCTTCTGGAGACTTATTTAAAGTCAGTTCATCAACAATAACGCTCGATTCACTGGTAATATTTACATCCGACGAAATTTCTATTTGTTTTTCAACCGATTCCTTCGATTGCGAAACAGATTTCTTATTCTTTCTTTTTTTAGATTTGACTTTTTCGCCAACTTTTTCAGCTTGTAAATAAACTTCATTTCGAGCGTCGTCTTGTTGTTCATTTCCACCAATCTTTTTTGGTGAATCTTCAAAATTATTCCCATCTAATTCGATATTTGAATCATTTAATTTTAAATTATTTTCTTTAAAAATTTTCGGCTGTTGTTTAGTATTAAGTGTTTTCTTTTTATTTCTCTTTTTGGATTGGATTTTATGTTCCAAAGTCGGAATTATTATTTCTTCGTCTTTTTCCTCTATCTGAACTTTAATTGCCGACGATTGATCTTCCGTCACCAATTTTTCATCACCAATTGGTTTTATTTTTTCTTGCTCGACAGAATCACTAATTTCACCATTATCAATTAAACTTTTATTAGTTGAAATTTCCGCTAATTTTTCAGGCTTTTCTTTTGGCGTCCTCTTTCTTCGTTTCTTACTTTGAACGTTTTCGCTATTATATTTTATTTCCGCGCCCATCTCCTTTTGATTTTGAGCTTCGTCATTCAAGGTGGACGTTTCATCATTTCCAAAACCTTGAACTTTCTCTGAATCTTTAAATTTATCCTCGTTTATATTGCAAACACTTTCCGCTGAATTTCCATCCTTAACGAAAATGTCAGCATTTTGGTCGATCAAACTATCATTTTCAGCAATTTTTTCGCTTGACTTTTCAAATTGTTTTTTCGGGCCGGATTTTTTCTTTTTTCTTTTCTTAGCATCTACGTTTTCTTCATGTTTTCCTTTTATTTGCTCGACTATTTCGTTTGTTTGAGTTTCAACCAAATTTACATTTTCATCAGTAAACTGCAAATTAATTTCCCCGTCCAAATTTCTTAATTCTTCATTATTAAGAGCTATTGTGACTTCTTCGTTGATGGTTGAATCCGAAGACTCTTTCGAAGACTGACTAGAAACGGTTTTATTATTCCTTTTCCTCCGCTTACTTGATTTTTGTAAATTTCCTTCGTCGATAGGCGCAGATTTTTCACAGCCGTTTTCAACGATTGAGTCGTCAATGGTTTTCGCGTCCTGTGGTTGGTCCACCGATTGTGGCGATGCGAGTAAAGGCTGACCATCTTCGGACGACTCTTTCGACGATTGTTTTGAAACTGATTTTCCTTTCTTATTCTTCTTCTTATTGCCAGATTTCGGCAAACTTTTTTCAACCTCGACAATCGTTTCCTTTTTATCCGAAACTTCCTTTTCCGATATTGATTGAATCGTTGTTTTATCGTCAAATACCGGACAAACAAACTCCGCAATCTCAAGTTCCGGTTCCGATCGAGGCGACCTTCCACGTGCCTTGTGCCTTCTTTTCTTTTTAACCGTCGATTGGCACTCGTTATCTCCGATAATAATCTTCTCAGCATCGTAAACCCGAATATTAACATCCGGTTCTGATTTAAATTCTTCGCTACCTCCTAATTCGGATTTCTCCGAATTTTGTTGATTCTGTATTTTTTCGTTAACGTAATTTTGTTTTTCGAACGAACCAATTTCTGCTTCAGAATTTAATTTATCATTAGATAAAATTTTCGAAAGTTCTTCAACGTGCGTAATTTTTTCAACGTTATTATTTACATTTCCGTTAATTTGTTTATTATCGTTAAAATTTTTCGAACTACCATTAATTAAAATCCTCTCGTTATTTTCCGTTTGATTTTCGAATTTAACTTCTTCTTCTTCCACCATTTCCCACCACTCGGTTCCTTTTCTCGTATTTTTATTTTTATTTGTAAAAGTTCTCGTTTTTTGTTCCGGATCATTAGGCTTTCCGATAAGAGTTCTATTATTATTATTATTATTATTGAGTTTAACAAATCTTCCTCGACCATTCGCCGCCGTTTCACGAGTCGATGGCGGCGAGTGATGTCGGTGTTGTTCATTTGTTTTAGAAGATGATGAATAAAAAACTTGTTTTTTCAAATCCTCTTCTCCTTCATCATCCTCATCTTCTTCCGATATGATAATTTTGGCGTTGTTTGACGTCAACCCAGTGGCCAGCACTTGCGCGTACGTCATTGATGAAGACCAGCAACTACTTGTACTGTCACGACCACATGTGCCCAACTCTTCTCCCATCGAAGTCGAGAAAGAGTGCACAGTAGCGTCATTGTTTACCTGTAAATTAGCGTTGTTCATTTCGTGTTTATCGCCACTTCCGGCGACAATCACGAACGCCGCTGCTTCTTTCTTTCCTTCTTTTTTTAAGAATATGTGACGGTCGTTAATAATTCGTGGTGCGTTTTCGTACTTTTCTTGTTCGCTGAATAGCTGTTGTTGCTGCCTCCTCTCACTTCCGCTTTCTGACTCATCTTCCAATGTTTTGTTTACGTTTTCCGCCTCATCTGGCGTTCGGACGAGGTGCTTATTCTTATCACTCAAGTTCGCACGTTCTTGAGAACCGTTTGAAGGTTGCTGAGTAGCTAGATTTAGACCTCCCACTCGAATTTCATCATGTGACACCGTGCTTGCGTGATCGTCGCTTTCAAACACCTCGTCCAACTCTTCCTCTTCCGCCGCCATCCTCCTTTCTTCCTCCTCAATTTCCTCTTCGTTTTCTTCCACGATTCGGACATTGTCCGGCAAGCAGCGTGACACTTCGCTCTCATTTTTTACAATTATTAACGCGTTATTATAATCCTCTCTACCTTGTAGTCGGTTCGCTCCCGGACTGCTTTCACGACTACTAGCCACTTCCGGGATGGGACTGACCCGACCCGATACCACATCCGCGTACGACGGTTTCCCAGCTATTAAACTCAAACTGTTAATTAACATGATTTGTCCGGCAGGCGCGTGTTGATTTAAGTCTAGATTAGAACTGCTGGTAGTAGGCGAAGAGGAGTCGCGCGATTTTTTGGGCGGGCGCGGACTACGGGAACGTGTGGACGAAAAACTGACCGGTGGTAAACGCTGTGTCCGTAAAGCGCTGCAGGGAGGCGCGCGCGTTTCACAGCCGGGTGGTGGTTTCGACAACTCGTCGTCGACACCCGAACTCATTTTTATTTCTTCTTTAGATCGTTCTCCAGGTATGTCGTATGCGTAATTATCCGTATCCGAATTATTGGTAAAATTGGAAGCGCAGCAGAGGCGGCAGCAGCAGCGACAACAACTTCTCAGGAACCTAGAACGTAATGATTTAAATGTTCTGCGCTTGGTTGGTTGCTGCTTTTTATATATATTTTTTTTATATATATATATATAACCCGGATTTTACACTACACTTTTTCTTATGCGATATACAACTAACTTTTTTGAGAATGTGTAAAAAAGTAAGGTAGTAGGCGTTGATGAAAAAAGCAGAAACAACAGCTGCAGCATTTGGTTGGTTGGAATTTTTTTTGCGACGCGCGCCGGAGTATGATTTTGGCTTGAATTAAAATGGAACACGGACTGCGCGCAGATGATGACTAAGAAGGTAAATAAAGTTGTACATTTTCTTACTTTTTCTCCCTATACCAGACGAGATGGGATGAGAGATGAAAATTGCTCGAAGATGATGATAATGATGACTGCGTAAATGTTTTCTTACTGTACTGTTCTGTACGTGACTATACTAAAATGCGCACATACACCGGCCGTATACGTTACGTTCAAAGCATATTATTCTTTTTGGCATCTCGTACAATTTCTTAAAATACATCTTCGCATCTCTCAAGGTCTTTCGCAAAAAAGCGTAGAATATGGCGGGAAGAGTGCCAACTTCTTCTCGTATGACCATTTGTTGCGCGCATCTTTCTCTTCCAACCCGACTTTGCCGTTAAAAATGCCATCGTAATTTAGGTTAGTGATCTCAATAATATTGAAAGCAGTCTGTCATCTTGTTAACCTAACGTTGCTTAAAGGAAGTTAAATAATGAGAACTAACACGTTTACTCTTTGAACAGAAAAATTTTCCCCATGAATAAGAGATTGTGCAAAAATGTCTTTCGAGTGCTAAAGAAATAATAAAGTCTGGGTGCATTTTTTTTTTTTATAATGATGAAAAGTAGTTCACTTTAGTTGCATCAGACTTTAAAAATTCAATAAATTTAAAATCAAAGTCTTAAAATAAATTTGTTTTGACTCGCTTGATAGATTGGATTCGCTTGAAATTAGTTTACCAGTTACCGGTATTCGGAAAGTAATTTACGGTTGTTTTCGGCAAACTCAATGAAAGTAAACGCCGATGACTTTTACCGTACCACAATAAAATTATTAAAAGCTAATGCGATTGGAAAATTTATTAAGAAATTAATGAATATTTTAAAAAATAAATAAAGAAACAAATTTAAAGAACTTAAAAGTCGAAAAACCTTCCAAAATGTTTTTTTTTAAAAAAAAAAAAAATTTAAAAAACTTTTTTTAAAAAAATAAACAAAAACCTAAAATAGTCCCCAATTATTTACCAGAAGCGCTTTAGTAATTCTAAAACTAATGGAAAACATTCCCACCTATTTTTTAAACGTACATAAGAAATTTCAATAATTTCCAAAAGTAATTTTATTCAGATTTTTCATGTCGTTTTTTTTTTTTTTTAAAAAAACTCTATTTTTTCCCAAATCTTGAGCACGCAACCTCATTCTACCGAATAAATATGTTTATGTAAATTTAAAAACCAGGCAAAAAAAATAAATCTAGAGCTGATTTTAAATTTTCCACCAACGCTAAATGTGGACAAAATATGCCATAAAAACCTTGGAAGTATAAACAAGTAAATATGTGTAATCGCGGTGAAGATATATTGAAAAGATCAAAATCATACATTTTACAGCGTCGACTTGAATTAGTTGTACTTATAATTTAATTGTCATCGTAAACACTACATGTTAGAACAGGCGTAAGCTGTTAACAGCTTTCGCGTGGGACGACCAAATTAGTTTTTAACTACCGCATTCAAACTCATGCATCACCGAAAACAATAAAATTGCCATATGATTTGTGAAACTGCGCAGAAATATTTTTCTTAGTTTACATAATATAATTCTCAAATTTCAGTTATAAATAGTTAGTTATTCAATAAGTAAATAAAGGGGTGGGAGGGAAAATAACTCATGTCAAATTTTGATTACGAATTCGTCTAATGATTACAAAACAGATAATTTGTAAGCTACAAGAAAACACAAAAAAGTTTTAAAAATGCGTAGGAAGGACAATATTGTATGTATATGACATTTTGTCAAGGTAGACTACCATTTTCTTGTAACTATTATTCATAATTTTGTACTGTATATTTATTTTAACTAATTTAATTGGTTCACACATTAAAAATAGCAGGGCGATTTTCAATATTTTCGTCTCGTCATTTCCCTTAGCAAATTCGTCTCGTCATTTCCCTTAGCAAATATGTTAGCGATGAAATTTATGTAAAATATGCAAAATACGTGTTAAAATAATGAGGTGTCAATTTGAAAAACACTAAACTAATTCATTAATTATCTGTGATTATAATTTTTTAAAAAAATAAAAAGTTAATATTTTAAAATAATTTAAGACCAAAATAATAAATCATTCCAATAGGAGCTTTAAAATACAGTATTAAAAAAATATAATATGCACAGTGCATGAATATTAATTTAATTTTATCTTTGATTCTAAAAATAAACCTTGTAGCAGAGAAGTTTCCAAAATAAAAATTCCAAAATGTTTTTTTTTTTGTTGTTGTTCTGTTAGCAGAGTTAATAATTTTAATAAGGTTTTGGCAATGTTTTTTGGAGTTGTTTGTGAATTTTAGCTTCTAATGGAGTATATTTAGCAATTTTTTTGCAAGGAGGGAATAATTAATATAATTGTATTATTTAGCAATGCTTATTATGAGCATTATACTTTGTTTAAATAACAAACTAAAGTAAATATTGCATCGACCATTGCATAATCTGCGTCATTCTTCATTATCATTCTCTAATCAAATAGTGTGACCTTAAAAATAAATTTTAAAAAATATAGAATAACTTCGTCGGAATCCTCGTGTATAAGAAAAAACATTGCTTCTCTAATAAAACTTCCAGAACATACGCTACTGTTTTTATTGAAATAGTAAATTAAATAAAAGGGTCCACCGCGAACAACATTTAAAAACTGAAAAACAAAAATAAGACAGGAGCTATAATATAAGCCACGGTTTCCGTAACCAAACTTAACAATTGCAATTCTGTTTTTTAATTGTAATAATTATTTTAAAGTTGCATGCTTAATTATTTGGAAAAATATATTTTGCATTGTTAAAGTATCACAAGGGACGTAAATTATTTCAAAAAAATAGGAATACTGTATACCAAAAAAAATAAAATATTCAAATAAGAAATTCAAAAATCATCATTTTTTTAAGTCAATATTATTAAATAATTTGCAGAAATGAAACCTCTGCTCTGCTCGGGGACCCCTCTGTCGGTCCGCCTCTGAACTGCGCGCTATACTTTTAAAAGGAAGAACCCGTTACCTTTCCGCTTTGCTGCCCACCAACCACAACAACGGTTCAATACAACTTTAACGCTCTCCTCCGCAATCTCCTACTTATCGTTTGACAAACATAATACTCGAATGTCAGTCATTCATGATCTCGATGAATAACATCAACAACAAAATAGTATTGTCTCCACTATGATTTCCTAATCACAGGAAACCACGCAGCATCCGCAACATCAACCAAAACATTAAAAGAACAGGTAAGCATTTTATTTCTATACGAGTATAATATTAATTTGTAATTAAAATGAATGTCTTTCCCTAAAACTTGAAAAAAATGAGTAATTCAACTTACAAATTTTGATAAATAGGTTATTTCATGTAAAAATACTATATACAGTATCATTATTTTATGTAGTTCTAGTTTAACTTTCATTATTATATTATAACCTGACAATTGCAAAATTTAGATACAGTAATTACCGGTACTGGTGGAATAAAAATGTCATTATTGATTATCGTTTTAATAGGTGTATAGAAAAAAAAAACTTAAAATATTAAAATAAATAACATAAAGTTAATCCAATTTTAAACAATGTTAAAAACAAATTAACTTACATTTTATATGGTATATAAATTACAATAACTATAATGCCATTATAGTAATGCAATAACATTACGGTAACTTATTAAATAATAATAAATTCTAACCTAATTATTATTGGATAATAAAATAAAAAATCATTAAATATTAATTTTATACAGTGTAAACTACAGCATAATAATAAGAGTTTACCTGGGTGATTTGAAAACATTATATTTATGAGATAATGTGACAAACTATTTTAAGTGATCACTGTTTGTTATTAATAATTTTTTCTACAATATAAATATTATTGTTCTTATATTTTATTATCTTTAAGATTTTTGTTTATATTTCATTTTGTGTTATTCAAAAAAAAAAAAAAAAAAAAACTATACAGTGTATTTTTGTAAAAATGATTATCAAAACTTATGTGCTGTACATGTGCGGCATTTTCAAATACCGTAGATAATTTTGAGAATAGAAAAGATGAGGTAAGATCAAATTTTTAGTCGATCCATTAGGTCAGTCTAGCGTGAAAATGTCCGTGCAATAATGTATAGGTTAATATGGCTGTGTTCTCTTAGTTTCTTCTTCCAATTTTAAAAGTCAACCAAATTTGAACTATGAAAAATATTGTACGGCTTTTTTTAAAAAAAAAAAAAAAAAAGAAGAAGAAGAAGCAATACAGTAGAGTGCACCGAGTACAATCAAAGGGTAGTACTGGTTGTTTATTTCGATGACCTTGGCTGCGCATTAACCCGGTTTTCGTGAATATTGTATAGTATTTCTCTCAAAAAAAGATTTAATGGTAGTTTTTCAGCATAGTTCACAGATTGAAAATAGCTGAATTTTGTAAAACAGGTGAATGACTTAAAAATCTTTCCACCATTAACCTACAATTAAACTTGGTGACTATTATAATAATTATTAACTGCTCCGTTTCTCAACTGGAACTAAGGTCAAGAAGGAAACAAAATGTAGGCGATGGGTGAATTGGATAAGCAGTGTACAGAGTATCTTACCAGAACATCTGTAAACAGGAAAAAAAACACGCATGATTCACGCATTAAATTTAAATTAATAGAATGTAGATCAATAGATATAGTACATCGGTGTTATCATTTCTATCTTAATGTTCCTTTGCATTAGCCTATAAAACGAGTAACAAAAGACCTAGTAAAATATAAAGAAGTAAAAAATGCAAGATATTGTTAATACATTTAAGGAACAAACCTACAATACAAACCACAACAAAGCAATTTCAAGTTAAAATTACCTGTTGTATTATTCGTTAAAAAATTTGCATATAATCAGCATTTTTTAAAAAAAAAAAAAATTAAGTAATGAAACGCGTTTTTAGCAATAACGTCCCCTCAACATAATTTCAGTTTGCAACGGGTAATGTGCGCGCACGCGAAAATAATTATTACTATAACACCACCATTAAAATTTCACATCGCATTTTACTTAGCAATTATTTACGTACAGTAGCTGCCAGATTCATCATTCATCAAACGTTTTAAAGCAACTTTGCAAGCCCACATAATATTATAATGAATTGTATAAGCTAATATTATATCCTAATAATATACAGTAATTTTATTCAAAACTGCTGTAGGTGGAAGCTTGTCATTGGGTGCGCATCTACATCTCCAAAACCACCTTTTCCATAAGTAATATGATGTCACTACTAAATTAATTTTCAAAAAAAAAATTTTTTTTTTAAAAATATTTAAAAAAAAAAAAAAAAAATGTTCAAAAAAATAAAAATTAAAAAAAATATATATATTACCACTTCAGCCAAAAAAAATTTCACGCACCTCGCAAGTTCGACGCTTCTCCGGGGCTATGATTTACGTGCACCCAGCATTAGCAAGGACTGGTATTTTAGCTTTTATAATACAAGACTGTATTACTAGTATTAATGTATTGCAGTGTCGCTGTGTGGATATAAAAGCACCTATGGCAAACTTCTACGATTACACCCCCGCCCATCTCCGTCTCCAATTATATAGTGTAATGATAAAACTCCTCGTTTTGTAAATTTCAATGATTTGGAATTGACACTAATTTATTCATAAGAAAACAAAAAATAAAAAAAATAAAAACATTTTTTTAAACTAAATTGCATGCGGTACTGTATCTACAGAACAAATTTAGTATAATATATTTTATTTTTAGAAAAAAAAAATGATTATGAAAACAATGTTTAAATATTTTTAAGCGGAGGGGGTAGGGAGGAATACTTGTCAAATTTAGCCCTCTCCCCCCTTTCCTCTTGATCAGGCTCCCGTGAACGGTGCACTCTATGCCTTCTTTACATTAACCACTAAAACATTTTCTGGCAGCATGTATTATTTTTACTGTTGTATTATTATTTGCGCTATGTTGAGCAGTTTTAAATCACTATTACATGGCATTGTATAACCCTTTGCCCACGCACCTTAGTTATAACCTAACCGCAATAGCTATAGAGGCAGCTGCGGATACAATAATTATAAATTTTCAATATAAGCTGTTAAAAAAGGAAATTAAATTCCTAAATTCATGAGTATTGTTAATGCAAATAATTTAAAAACTGTTATGTAATTTTTCGACTTTTAAAAAAATGCCCTTATTTGTTTTGTCATTACAGAGTTCAAAGATGTTGATAAATTTCCAAGTTTTTATTATTTATACTTTGCGCTGCACATTTTTGGTTAGTGCAGCTGCCTTCAGTATATCCAGCGATGGAAGTAGACCAACTAGTTTTTACCCCGCACCATCCTCCTACCAATCGCTTCCTCAACCTTTTATCATAACGTCCAGGCCACTGATTTTTACCGATAAAAATTCTAGCCAATCGTCAACTCAAACTATTAAATCCAAAGCCTCGACCAAAGTTTCCCTATTTTCCTACGTTCCAGGAGTCGCCACCGTATTTTGCAAAGGAACATTTTGCGGGCAAAATTCAGAAACAACCGGAAGTAGTAGTGTATCCAGCCATTACGGCGAGGATGACGGTTTTGTGGGGGAAGCCATTCCCATCGAACCCGGAGATGATTTTTTAACGGTATCCGTGAGTGGATCGAAAAGAAAACCTCCGATTATCGTTACTAACGGCTACGTCCGACCGATTTTACTTCCCAAACCGCCCCCGCTTCCCGAAAACTCAATTGGTAAAGTCAAACCCTCGTCTTCCGTGGTCAATTTAATGACTGACCGACCGTATTTGCAAAAACACCCTGTTAATAGAAGGAGTTCGACCGCTAGAACGACGACTCACCGATCGACAACGAAAACGTCGACCACCGGTACTACGTTTCGGAGGAGAACTCGCAGAACAACACCCCCCACCACTTCCAAACCCTACCAAGCGGCCGATGCAGCCAATGACCAACCTCTGACAAGACCCAGACCACCTTCACTGTTCATACCGGCGATTACTGCGTTTACTCTAATGGCACTTCCGGTGGCGGCGGCGGCGGTACCGCTCATAATTCAAGCTGGGAAAAAGAGGCGCAGGCGTTCGAATAATTTTGAAAATCAGGAATTTGTTATGGAAGAGCTGACGGATATTTTGAAAGATCTGACTGAGCTTAATTTCGACGAGAAAATTCCACGAAATATTATATCGAAATACGTGGCAAGAGCTATTAATAGAATTCAAACTACTGGTGGTATAAGAACCAAATGAACATTTTAACTTTTTTAAAAAAGCTTAAAAAAAAAAAAAAAAATAGTGCGGGCACTACGATTTTAAAATTAATGTAACGATTATTTCGTTTTTAAATGTTTCTGAAGATATTTTAAAAGATATTTTTAAAGAATAATTAGCAATAATATATTATAAAAATGTATGCAATTGTCCAATTAAAAAATAAAATTAATAACCATTATTTAAAGTGTCCAGTTCCAATGTGGTTTGACATCATAGTTTTGACTCTTTTGAGATAATCAAGTTAACAGTAAAATTCAAAAGTTAATTTTATTGTGAATTGCAAAAGCACTTAATTTTGCACACGGTTAAGTTAAAATTATTAGCAGGTAATTACAAAATATTTAATCAATTTTTAAGTTTAGAAATAAAAACAATTAAACTTTTTTGTAGAATCGGTCCACTTGGGCACTGAAACATGTTGTGAATGATACTTCAACACTTATACGGTAATACTAATGACGAACAGTAAAATTAAGTTTATGTACTTGGTTTTTTGCAACACTGAAGAAATACAAGTTTTAAGTGTCAGAATCCGCAATAATTCCATTTTTTTAAAAAAAAAAAAAAAAAACCTTAAGACTTCTTTGGAACTGGGCGCCTCATTTAAAAAGTTTATTAAAATATTTGCATCTTTAATTTCAGTAATATAATCATCATTTTATTACTTCTTAGCCAATAAAAAATTTAATAAAATACACTTTTAAAAATCAACAATTTAGTAATAATTTGGTTAGTTAATAAATAATATAGCTGTTTTTCCCCAAGGTATTATAAAGTGCCAGTAAATTTTCTTTTACTGTATACAGTAGTTACAATAGGACCGTTTATAAATTATACTCCGTACAAA
>JAQGAZ010002418.1:0-18017 GCA_034692225.1 Polydesmus complanatus
AACTGCTGCCCAGATTTATGCGCGTCAATTAGATTAACGTCACCCGCCATTCCTTATTATACGTCGTCTGCTCCTCCTACGCCTTTTCGCCCTTTCCGCCCACTTAGCGATTATTACAAGTATTTTTACGGCCGCCGCTTATATATTTACATTTAAATCGTAAAACTCGTTAAAAAGTATTTTCTACTAAAAGACGTAAAAATTATAAGATGGCGTTTAAGTCGACATGATTAAGTGTCAGTGTTGTCAGACGGTCTGAAAGAGGATTTGTGTTTATCCTTTCTTTAGCTTTTTCCTTTTTTTTTTTCTTCTTTCTCATATACTACTTTTTAATCCTCGTCCAAATTAGTTTCATTTTTTTTTTTGGCTTTTTTCCGACTTCATTCACGAAAAAAAAAAAAGAGCAGACGGAATTTCATTTCAACTTTTTTTTAAGGTTTTATTTTTTTTTCTTTTTATTTTATAAACTTAATTTTATTGTTATTTTAGTCAATTAGCTTTGTAGAATTTTGTTTTGTTTTTTTTTTTCAGCTTTTTTTCGTGTTTATGCAGAGTAAATTTATTTCCGTTTTTCAAAGAAAGCGAATTTAATTTTTGCATATTTTAGTAGTTTAAACCACGTCGCTTATATTTCGCTGTTAAACGGATTTTTTAAAACTGGATTTAGTGGCAATTAATGAGGTTTTTGCTTAATCTAGATTCGATTATTTCGAACAAGATTTAGTAAAAAGTTTTTAAAAATTTTAAGCGAAAAAAAATATATATATACGCATGCGTAAATCTGTTAATTTGTTCGTTGTTTTCTTTAATATTATGGTAATATTTTTTTTTTTTGTCAGTCACCATATGGATTAGTCACGTGGTTTTAAAAAAAAATTTGTGTAAAACTAGATTGAAACCGAATTTCTAAATTTGGATTTAAGGAATAATAATTCTTGATGTAAAGTTTTGGTGGCCACAAAAGCCTTTCCGCTTACTATACAAAATTAACTTTTTTCAGCGGAGGCTTTTTGGAAAATTCTTAAATTTAAAAAATAATATTTTTTTTTGTCTCGTTTATTATCGTATTTTTCTTAACCTCATTGTTTCGAAAATTGCTGATTATTCGAATTTAGATACTGTACATTTAAAGTATTAGTCATAACGAGTAATAATTATATCTACGGTCTTGTTCCAAGAAAAGTTGAATGGATTTTAGTAATAACTGTTTTATTAACCATAATAGCATTTTTATTGTTGGGGATTCTTGCAAAGCAATTAGAAAATTATTCGTGGAATTTTTATTTTTTTTTGTTAGACAGCAAACTTTTATTCCTAATATACAATCATCATGTACTGTACTGTATATAAAATACGGAATAAATATATTTTTAATCTTTGAAATTGCGTAAACAAAAATATCAAATATCATAGTAAATATCCACACAATACAGTCTCACAAAATTACTTATAATTTTATACATAAACAATTTTTTTTTCTTTACATCGGATAAGAATTGAAAGAGAGAGAGAAAAAAACGTTTTTTTTTTCTTGGGGTACTTAATTTGCATAATATTTTAATTTGTTTTTATGGCAGTGTTGCCGGATAAAAATTTACGCGAAAAACGTAATTGAAAAAGTGAAATCGAATTCGCAATAGAGCGAACACAATTCCATTGTGGGTCTATAACATCAATGGAATAAGAATTGCACATTTTCTAATACTAAGAGCAAAAAAACCACCTACCGGTTAATAGAATCAAATGTTTAAAAAAAAGAACAAAAATTCAAGTGTAACATTTAGCTTTTCGTGTTTTTTTTTTTTTTTTTATATACCGTATATATTTTATTTATAAATTTTAGTAGCGGTTTAACGCGCTTCCTAAGCTTAGCTTAAGGTGGGAAAAGTATATTTTCCAAATTCGAATATTTTTGAATGGAACAAGTGTATTCCGCGCTCACTTATTTATTTCAAGTGTGTTTGGGAGAGAAGATCCGCGCTTACATCTTTACACTAACGGGATACATATTGATTTACATCTCAGGAGAGACTTTGCGGAGTGAGAAACGCTAAAGCGCTACTCATATATCGTCATATCATAACTATTACGTTATCACATTTTTCGCGCAATACATGGTTTTATTTTAGTCTCAACTTGAAATTCCCAACCTTAGTACGCAAATTTTTACGTTCCGCAAAGTCTTGTCTTAAAACTATCTACCGGTACGTAACGCTGCATAGTCTACGCATTTTATTAAAATCAACACTAAACTCTCCCCCCCACCCTTCTTTTTCTCTCCCCCCCCCCCCCCTTCTTCCCCTTCGTCTTCCGAGCGATATAATATCTTTTTCGAATTCAAATACGGCGTGTGTGTTTTTGTAAATCGAATTTGGCAGGACGCCTCGGGGTGGCGCTACTGTTGCGTCATCGCGTTTCCGCCGGCCATCTTTGTTGCGCGCTATAGTGTAACATTCTCCCGCTTAGAGAAAAAAAATAAATAAAGGAAGAAGAAAAAAAAAACGCGAAAAAATTGCATTTGAAAATGATATTCTTTGACAAGCGAAGCATCTTTTTCTATTCGTAGGCCACGCTTATTATTCATAATATTTTTCCTATGCGAATATTAGACGAGTTGGAGTGGAAAGAAAAACTCGAAAAAAATGGGGGGGAAAAAAAAAAGAAAAGCGCGGGAGATGAGATGAAAGAGAAGGGGAGACGCCATTTTTAAAGTAAGCTAATTTACGGCCAGGCGGGCTATTTGTTCAACTCATCATGTGGCCTACATCCGAAAAAAATATGCGCTATTTCTACGCAAATTTTTACGGTACCTACCGGTATATATGTGGCTCACAGTTCCAAAAAAAAATGAGTTTAATGCGGATTACTACTCTTACAACAGGCATCTTTTGAGTGCTGCACTTAAGCAAGTGCTTAACTTCATCATTCGCCGATATGATTGCATTGAATCATTGATATTCATTTGTTTTATAACAATATCTTACTACAGGAAGTGGCTGAAAGTAACCGCTTACTTCTCAAAAAGATTAATTTTCAAAACTTATAAATGCATTAAATATATTGTAATCAAGGCCTATTTTTAGTTAATTTGATTTAAAATCTTATGGGAAAAAAAATTACTTTTTCAGATTACATTAAAATTATCTTAGCAATAAAATTAAATTTGATTACTTTGGAATTATGATTGGAAATGGGCGACTTATATCGTGACGTCATTAAATTAAACGAAGCACGCAACGCTTCTTTTTTTTTTTTTTTTGACTAGTTTTCGAATTATTTTTATTAGTGTGATATTTTTGATAAACGTGTGAGAGTGAAATAATTTTTAATGAGATTTGGAATGAGAACGTTGATTTTCATCTACGCGCATGCTCTCGAGGAAACGTCGATATAACGAACGTTTGTTTTTATTTTTTATTTTGGAGAGTTTTTATTTCTATTACAAAAAACTATACCTGATATATCGAAATTTGATAATTATTATTATTTAATACTCGATAAGATGATTTTCTCAAGTTCCAGTGGTTTAATTTCGTTGAAATGGTTTTGATACAGCCATCAAAATAGTTTATTTCGTTCTATCGACATTTTATTGTTATTTTTATTTCATTTATTTATTAAATAAAAGCTTCATTTTATTTATTATTATTATTATTGTTGTTGTTAAAAATGAAAGTACAGTACAGTAGCGGCGGCAACAGTGTGTGATCGATGTCGGCGCTGCGATCGCTACACTGGCGTTGCTAAGCGACTGTGCGGATAGGTGGAGCTGCTGTTGCTTGTCATTTGCAGCTCGTTGTTTACATTACATGTTTGTTTGGTCGGCGCTTATTTTTATATATATACCCCGTATTATTTTTTAACGTTTTAGATTCGATTTTTCGTCTTTTCCGCGCCCGGTTCACTTTGGCTGACTGCGCCCGTCGGAATACGCATGCGCTTTGGCGGAACACGATTGTTGACTGTACATTACTACAGAGATCAATATAGCGAAGAGAAGGGGGGAGGGGAGGGGGGTTTCTAAATGCGTTATAAATGCATATCCGAAGGATTTGCGTTAAAATTTGACTCGCAGCTGTCTCTCGTTCGTTTGCTTTTCATATCCGACTTTTGTTTTAAAAACAAAAAGTACGCTACTAGAAAGTTGGTTGCGGGGCATATCCACTAAATGCACTTTTCACCTAGCCACCCTCCTCTTCATCATCACTCCCTCCCCCCAAACTCAAAAGTACTTGTCACCAAACTTTTTTCTCCAGCATTTTTCGATGGAAAAGCGTGTTGCGAGTTAAGGCAAAAGTTGCAGCTCCAAATGTCGATACAACGAATGTTGGCGACAATAAAATTCTCGGTACATCGAGGGGTTTTTATTTTTATTCAATTTTTTAATTTGAAACTACAGTATGAGAATTTCTATGATTTCGAAATTTTAATGTAGTAGAACCCTTTTTGATCTGACTATTTTCAGAAAAGTATTCTCTCTTTAAATTTGTCAGTTTTTAATGACTCGAAAATGACTGCACAAAAATCTGCTCAAAGTAACCTACCGTACAGTGTTGTTTAAAGGAGCATTAGAAATCAATTTGCGCGAATCTCGTCTAGTAAGGATCTGCAAAACGGAACTTTCGCGTAAACTGAAGGTTTCTATACTTTTGGTGTTTTTCTAGCTGTGCTTCAAGTGGATAAAGTACACTAAATCGTATATTTCGCTAGGTTTATTTTTGTAAACTGCTCTGTGATTCACTTTGTTTGGTGCACTACGATTCCAACTTGAAACGCAGCTTGAAAAACGTCAAAAAAAAAAAAAAAAGAAACAAAATGTTTAAAATTTTCGTTATACCGGTATTGATTTTTTTTCTCTCTCGGATTTTATTAAAACACAAAGCACGTGAAATGCACTATGACAAGTTCACTAAACAAGATTAGGTTAGCTTAGATGTTTACGGCGTTTCGTTTAGCCAACTTCTCTTTGTGCACTTCACGTGCTTTGTATTTTAATTATAATATAATATTATAGAGTATACAGTACATAAATACGGTATTTTTTTATTTTTATTTTTCGCTAAATCGATTTTTTTTATATTTCGTTCGTTGTATCGATATTTATCCGCTGGTAGGTGGCGTTGCAATCTGCGCCGGATCAAGATAAAAGGCTGACGTGTTGCTCGTGTTATGTTTGGGATTTAACGGTGAAATAAAGCAAAACGGTGAACGCGATGACAAATACGGGGAGGGGGAAAATGGGGCTTGGGAAAACAAAAGATCTTCTAAACAAAATATTTGGATTAAATTAGAAGTTAAGCCACATTTTTCTGCAAAAATCTTGCGCTTTTTTTTTTTTTTTTTTAAATATAAATCTGTATATTGTTATATTAAGATTTTTTTGTGGCCTTTTATTTTTATCTACCAATCGGGTTTTGTTCTAGAGAGGAGAAAAACGTGCTTTAGTTTCATCGTTATATTAGCATATTAAATTCATTATTCAGCTTTTAACTCCGAATTTTTACATGTGAATGGGGTGGTTAAGTTTGGAGGGAAGGTTGTGGTTGTGGGGAGAGAAGGTGTGACAGTGGCTTAATTTTAAGACTGTGTGAGTTTGCATCAGTTTTGTTCAAGTTTTTTTTAATACTTAAATGTATTAATGCAGCTTTCAAATTATTTACTTTTTCTGTTTGAAATTTGAGATAAAAATTTTAATATATTTTGCAATTTTAATTTTATTAGTAAAGCACCATCATCATACTTTGGCATTTACTGCACTTATTAACCCCTCAAACGAGCATTTTTAACCCAGGTGGGGGAAAAGCAGCTTTTATACAAGCGAAATTCACAAAAATGGAGTTGTCTGGTTCTTGCCTCTACACTTCAATTTGTGATTTGACCAACGCGCACCTTCGTAAATATAGGGGTCAGTGGGTGAATAGTTGATCCGTGTTTGATGGGGTTGATGAGCGAAAGTCCAACTACATGTACATCAATAAACGGGTGTAATTTCGCCGTCACGCGAGTGTGACACTCGTGTTCTGACGAGCGACACCAAAACATCATTTTTATTTATTTTCTAGTCGAGAAGCAGAGCAGACTAAAGCAAGCTTTTGTGCTAAAACCATTCGAAAAACATTTTTATGACATTATTTTCGATTTTACAAATAAACGTGAATATTATTATTATTAATAACTAATAAGCGCCTTTAATTTCAATCGGCTTCTACAAAATCTGTAAAATGGCACAAATTTTAAGTTTTTATCTTTGCTAATTTTGTATGATAACATGTGGAAGTTTGATAGTTACATCATCATGTCGGACACCCGGTATATTCGTTTATATTGGAATTGACGGGAAGCGTTTAAACTGGGGGTGGTCGTGCGCGTGCGCGAACGAAATGTCTCAAATTGCCGCCTTCATTTTTCTTTTACGCGTCAATTTTTATCGCCCTTTTCTTTTTTTTTTTTTCTTCTTTTGTTCGCAGCAGACGACGCCCTCGTTCGGTTGGGGCTTCTGCTACCAGCTCTACTTGTTGTTGTTGTTGTCGGAGTTGAAAGTGAATTATTTGTTTTTCCTCGCCCTTCCACCCAACTACGAACATTTTTATGCTCTCTTTTTTTTTATTTATTTATTTATTTTTATTTTTTTTTCTTTGCGCCCGCGTTATTTATTCTCACGTGTCTATTTTATGAAAGTAGTGAATAGGGGATTAGATGACAATTTAGTAAGATAACAAAATGGCTGATGGCTTTCCTCTCGCTCTCTATCGCTCCCTTCAAATAAACTTTCCCATTCACTTCATGTATTATACAGCCCGGCACTAAAATATTCAACGCTAAAATCGATCACGCGTTTTCTCACCAACCAATTTTGAGAATTTGCCAACGAATAAAATAGAACGTTGTCTATTGTTTAGTGGAACTGTGGAAGTCTTAATTATTCTCAAGAATGTGGTGGCGGAAGATGGGGAGAGGTGACTCTGGGAAAATGTCATTATTCAAGTTGGTGGATGGGTGGACATGAAAAACGTGTTGGACGGAGTACTTGCGTCCGGTTTAAAATTGAATTATTGTGTATGACATTAAAATTTATCATTAAAAATTATTTTTGAACGAGAAAATTTAAAAAAAATAATAAATTAGATTTAGATTTTGCAATGCAAGATTTAGAATTTTTTCATTTCAGAATTTTGGATAAAATTTTGGAAAATTTGGAAAGTTAAGAATTTTGAAAATTTTAAATTTAATTAGCAAAAAAATTCTCTAAGTCGCAAAAGTCTAATACAAAAGTTCCTAAATTTTAAAATTCTGAACGTAAAAAAATACTAATATAATATTGGAAACTTAGAATTTAATTTGAAATAAATGGGCGTGACCAATAAAATAACAATTTGGTAATAGGCAATTCGAATAATAATTGAAGTTCTGCCATAAAAGGTTTTTTTTTTTTTTTTTTGGGTAAATAACGATTCGGGAAAACATGTATTAATAATTAATATTCGTTTTTATTATTTTTAATTAAATCGGCAGAAAAAAAATTAATGTTTACAACTCTGGAACACAAATAATTGCGTTGATAATATTTCTGAACATCCCTAAGAAGGCCGATAGAGATTGTGCGGAGTGAGGGAAGGGTGTTCGGAATGTGAGGTGAGAAGGGTTGATTTGGCGGCGTGGAACGTGCGTGTCGAACGAAATGGCTGCGAGCGTAGATTGGGTGTGGGGGAGGAAGGAAGATGAATTATGATTCCCGCCAAAAACTCTTTATTTCTCACGCGAATGATAAGCGCGCGAAAAACGTTTTCATTAAATGCAGAAGGATGGATTTGGAGAAAGGTCGGATTAAGAGAAAGGGAGGGAGGGAGGGAGGGAGGGAGAGAATTTGCGTGGGTGGCAGGGAGGGGATTAATTTGCAGGTCCAGGCAAGGAAATATTTGCTTGCTTTTTAAAATTCGTAACACGCGCCACGCATTTTCAATGCGCTAATTTAGCTGCCATTCTGCATTACAGAAACAAAACCAAAGAAGATTTCAATTTTTTTCCTCTTTCTCTCCACTTATTGTTATTTCACTCTTTGTTTTACGCTAATCCTTCGCCGTACACGGTATTTCGTTTTACGCGATATGTTTCTACTTCACCTAAAAATGGGTTTTCTGATCGTAGCATGTCAAGTGTGTACTAATCCAAAGTTTTCTAATGTGAAGTTTGCTGTATTCACTAAACCATTTGCCCTTATCAAGGTTTTTGGTGTTCGTTTAGGGAACTTTGCTTAAAAGCATTTTTTGTATTGAATTTCGTTTAGTGGACATTTTATGAGCAATTTTATTTTAATGACTCTTCCATAGTAAATTTTGTTTAGGGTATCTTTGTAATTGAACTTGGCTTAGTGATTTATTAAAAATGGACTTTCATTGTTAAACGAACTTCTCTTCGTAAACTCCACATTAGAGAACTCTGAATTCGGAACATGGAATTTTTAAAAATCAATGCTTGACCTATTTGGTATACAGTACATGTACATTATTTTGACGTTGCTTCGGCGTATGTTACGCGCCTCTATTAGTACATCTACATCAAGTTTTAACTTGTAATCTCTAATAATAATCAACATCACTTTTCGTACATTTAGTACAATTTTCATTAAATCTTTACAATCTAGGCCATCGGTTTTATTTTAACCTTTCTACCAAGATCTCGAAATTATAACCCGTCAAGTGAATTTTTTTTAACTACTGTAGTTAATAATAAAAATTTTAAGTACATACGGGTATAATCATATTACCGTATATCTTTTTATGTGAACCAATATTTGTTCTTTTATTTTTAAACTGGTTTTTTTTTATAGAAAAATTATAGTAACGAATACTATATACACTATGTTCGGCATTTACATAGTTAGCGAGGGTTTTCACTTCGAATGAAATTTTTTTTTCTTTTTGGGAAGGTATCTAAACGAGATCGAGATGTATTCTTTATACAGTATATTTTTTCGGAATTTATTTGTAAACATTTATTTTTACAGTATTATTTTCATGCTAAGAGTATGTTTGTTTTGTTTTTTTCATTTATTTCTGCTTAGTTAAATATTTATTTTGATACCGCTCATACATATT
This sequence comes from Polydesmus complanatus, assembly GCA_034692225.1. NCBI lineage: Eukaryota > Metazoa > Arthropoda > Diplopoda > Polydesmida > Polydesmidae > Polydesmus > Polydesmus complanatus. The sequence goes on from JAQGAZ010002418.1 coordinate 9,096, forward strand.
ATTTTCACGAATTTGCGTTTGTTTTTTTTTTTTAAAAAATTCAATTTTTACAAGTAACAAGCTTCCGTTCTGCTCGAAAACGTTTAATTTATACGTGGTTTTTACAATATTCGTCATTTCTTGTCAAAAATTGTTTGTTTTACGATTTATTTTCCAGTTAAATCTCGAATAAACTTCACTCTCATATTTTCAGGTATGATCGCTACATATAAATCAATTTTTGTGGTATTAATATTTTTTATACCTTATTTTATTCTTATCTACCGCGTGATTTACAGTTTATTTTTTTGTTAACGCTTACTCGGAGAGGTTTGATTTCTGCTTTAAATACTGTCTTATACGCGACAATCTCACCAAACAAGCGGTTTATTATTACTGTATTATTATTTTTTTCCATATTAAGTTTTCATGTGTAAAGAAATTTAACGCGGTTCAAGCTTTTAGTTTTTAAGCTTTCTCTAAATTCCTATTTACAACGTTGGAGCGAGATTTTCGTCGAGCGCGGTAGTTTGAAACGGAAATCTCGCGTACGACGAGGGATGATGAGGTGGGTGAAATTTGGGTTCGTAGTTTTTAGTATACGTTTGAGATTGAAGAAAACGAAGCGTTAGAGTTTTAGCCGGGGAAAGAGAGAAAATGGCTTTGTTATTTGACATTTATGTGTATTTATCACGGGCTTAATGGCGGTAATAGCAGTGTTCCGATTACCACGACGTCACGTGCTCCGCGAGCGCGCGCGCTTATTTTTCGCACCTTTAGAGAGCTCGCACAACCATTTGATTTTTATAGTTAGAGGGGGGGGGAGTAAAAATAAATGAAAGTTGTTTTTAGATTTTTAAAACACTCTCTCGTGCATTTCGGGGTTTTGTTTTGGTAGGTGGCTTTGATACGCTGCTCGCGTTGTTGTTGTTTGTGTAGGGGTGGCGCACGCGCCAAACGACATCAATAAATATTTTGAAGGGCTTAACAAAAATTGCGAAGGGATCAATTTGTCAGGATACAAATAAATATTCATCAAGATTTAGTAGAGCTCAAAATTAATACATTTTCTATTCCGAGCGGACACTGGCTTTTCCCCAAACCCGCCACTCCCACTAACACGCAGCCCCCGACTAAAATCCACTTAGCATCATTTCGCCATTCGATCGGATGGAAAGTTCATAATCGAACGTATTTAATTACACCTTCTTTACATCCTTCATTTAATTACGTCGAGTGTTTCATTATTTTATAACTCCAGTCTCACTGATCTACGTTGTTGCTATCGAAAAGAAGATCAAAAAGCTAAATGCAATCACCGACGAATTTCTAGGTCTGCGCATTCGTTCGCCAATTTTTAAGCTTGCTTAAGTTTTGATCTTGTTTTAGAAAGGGCTTTGGAAAATTCTGCTGTTGTTTTCACTGCAATTTTAAATTTACAATGGGTTCACCAAAAAAACGTACCCAACTGAATTAGTATGAAATCCTTTTTAATTATCTAAATGGAGATGGGGACTACTTCGATTAAGCTGTAATCGATGCAGCCAGGCATAGTGAGTGGGTAGAATGCGTGTGTTGAGACCGGAAGAGAATATTTTAAACTCAGAATAGAACTATTAAATGTTAAGAAAGTGTTTAAAGACAAGTTTTTCCATGTGTTATTAAAATATTTAGATAATTAAAAGGATTTAATACTAATTCAGTTGGGTACGTTTTTTCTTTTGTGGACACGGTGTAGGTTAATAAATTTTGAGATCTAGATTTGTTAATTTTAATCATCGTCGATTTTAGTGTCGTTATAACATTTATCACCAAATAGGCTATATATTTTTTTTGCTACTGGAACGAGATTAAAAATGGATTAAAAGAAAGAATGGAAGGCTCGTTGTTTATCGTTGATTGAGGTAAAATAGACCGGAAATAGGAGTTGTATCAGTCCAAATGGATCACGAAAATGCGATATCAAATTTCAAAATAGAGGTTTCCGGGAACGTAATAAGAAACGAAACTAATAATTGTCTTCGCACTTAATCAATAGCTTCGTATTTATAACTTCCGCTTTTAGATGCTCTTATTACGAATGATGAATCGACTGTTTTATTCTATTACGCAATTATTAATACGTATTTAATACATTTATTTTTATTTATTAATATTATTTTTTTTTTACATTAAAATTGAAATTAAATTTTCAATAATTTAAAAGCAAATAATATTAAAGTGTTTTTTAAAACTATTAATACATTTAATCTTCGATTTATTGAATATCCTTAATGGAAGAGGAAATAATATTAGATCATTATTGTATCGACATTTAAATGCGATGTACTGTATTAGTACATGCACCGGTACTTGAATAAAATTAGAACTTTTCATTATGAAGTTAAAATTTTCATTAAAGCGACTTTTTTTTTTACTACACCGAATTAAAATTAATTCGTGTGAAAACCGATACTACACTAACGGTTTAAACTGTCCTAAAGAAAATTTAGATCACACTATGGAAATTTGTCACGTTATTCCGCCACTTATCTTTGAGCTTTTAGAGTTCAATCACACTTTAATTTGAATTATTCCGCTGTTCTGAGAATTTTTTAAGTACTGACCTTCACTTCTATAAACACTAAGCTAGATGATACCTTTGAAAAAAGTTTGTTCTAGGAATAATAACTTGTCGTTGAAAAATGTTTGTGTCAAAGCGCGCGTGAATTAATGGCTTCCCTCACGCGCATTAAGAGCTAAATCACGAGCTAATTTGCGCGAGGAAAAATGTCGCGCGGTATTTTTCTTGAAAGACGACACTAAATAATAATAATACTGTATTTAAAAAAAAAAAAAAAAAAGGTGCGTTCTCGCTCTATTAATTTGTTGCAAATACACTTTGCACGTGTATCTATTAATTTTGAGGCAAATGTAGCGTTGCACGTGTGTATTAAGGTGCGCGTGTATTAAGCGGAAAGCTCGTCGTTCATTTTCTTTTTTCTATTAGAAAGCATTTAGTCGTCATCCATCATCACCTCAATTGCCACTCCAATTATGCAAACAACCGGCAATCTATAACAGTATTTTTTTTTTCTTTTCTGTTTTTAAAACTATCACGCGCAGCTCTCAAACCTTTCACTCGCGCGCTCACACTTTGCACGTGAACGTGTGCGTGCGACAAAGATGGCGACCAAATTAATCTGTGGCACGCTATGTTGTGGGTGCTCCGATGCTCTCGCCGCGCGATACATTTTTCAACGCGCGACGACATTTGTCACGGCCGACAGGAAGCGATAACAAGGCCTGGATGTGCATTTCCCCAAGGCCTTCCAAACTTTCAATCGAGTTTAAGGCCCTTAATCTAGATTAAGAAGAGGTTGATGATACCTCAAGTAGGCTTAGTTCGCGCTTTACACTAATCTCAATTTGTTAAACAATGTGATTCATTTTTTTTGTTGTTGTTGAAAATAATAATTTAAAAAAAAGCAGACGAATTTTTACGTTTGCGCATGCGTACATTTTTTTAAATAAATTTGTTTAAGGTTAGGGTTTTGCTTTAGAAAGTGGTTTTTACTAAAGACTAGTTTGAGGAATTTGAATCTCGTTCAGTAAAACCCGTTTGTTTGTTTTTTTGTGGTTGAGATCAAAGCTTTAAATCTAGGTAAGAAATTTGATGGCCGTTAAATTGTAGACATTCGCGCTTCCGGCCGGCACTGAGATTAGGGAAGGAAGAATGCGAGTGCGCAGGCGCGTTCGAGAGATTGATGGCCAATCGTTCTTACTGAGGGATCATTTTTGCTTTTGAAATTTTGCGGGGCGTCTTAATTAAAATTAATTATTCCGCCGCCGCCGCGTCTTTTTCTAACACTTTGTTCACTGCCAAATTCATATTTAATTAATCAAACACACTTTGAATGTTGCTGCTGCTGCTACAGCGAAGATGGGGGGAAAAAGAATTTGACAAGATTTTAATTACGAAACTCGGCTGAGTGCGAGTGTGTGTTTTTGAGCTTTTATTTACATTTATTGCTCGCCATCTTCAAACTTTGATAGATTACTAAGTAAATATTCGCGCGAGTACTTTTTTTTTTTTTTTTTTTAATTTAATCAAAGCTAAGTAAAAGCTCGCGATCAGCATTTTTTGATGAAGCGGGTTTTATTTTCGAGGAAGAAGAATTAAAAATTTAGGTGGCTTTTTCGGAACTTGAGTGGAAAGGAGAATATGAGAGAAGACTTTTTAAACAATAAATTAATAAGAATGGAGTCGATAAATCACGGCTCATTAATTTTTAAAAATTAGGAATAGTTAATGCATTTGTTTGGGAAAAGTTTGTTGGTAACTCTCGTTTCACAGATTTTCTGAGTATTCCAAGATGACAGCTCGCTATTAAATACGTAGATGAAAATGGTAAAAAACAATGAAAAAATAATATTTATTGGAACAGTGAAGAGGAAACAATTTTATGAGCATATAGACAAATACTAATATTGCACAGTACAAAAAAAAAAAATTTGAGTAAAATATGAGACATTGTTTGAATAACAACTTGTTTAAACAACAGTTAATTCAATATTAAGTTGAGACTAATACTATAGTGTACCGTATAAAGTTAAGTAAAGACCAGTTCCATATTCAATAAAGGCTCGGGGCTTAATGCCGGTAAGTAATGATTAGTTTAACGTTCAGTACAAACTGGTTCAAATTGAAGTAAAGATTTATTTACTTTTAAGTAAGGACTAGTTTAAAATTAAGTCAAGATTAGTTTGTTTAAAATGTTTATTAGAATATTTCAATGTTAAATAAGGACTACATGTAGTTCGGTGTTGAGAAAAAAATAGTTTCAAAGTAAGTAAAGTCTAGTTCAATGGGAATCAATGCCAAGTAAACACAGTTTCTCAATGCTAAGTAAAAGCTAATGTTTCGAGCGAAGCCGTCCAACGAGAGGTTTGAGTAAAGGCTAAGTTTCACATTAAATAAAGATTAAGTTTCATTTTAAGTAAAAACTACATGTACTTCATATTAATTTCATATTACGTAAAGCTAGTTTAAAGTTAGGTAAAGACTATTTTTATTTTAAGTAGAGATTGGTTCAATATCAAGTAACTTTGCTGTTATTTGTCAATACATTTTTTTTTAATATAAAATTTGAGGCGTTTTTGCGCGAACGTAATATCTTCCTCATAAAATCAAGATGGATTTGTTTACGCGTTTCACTCGAGAATTCATATTGTGAAATATGTAGTGGATTTTTTTTTAATTTAATTTTCTTTACAAAGATTAGGTCATCGACACTTTTTTTATTTTTTTTTTTTATTTTTTTCTTTAATATATATTTTTTTTAATAGTAAATTCTTGTAAAATTAATTTCTTTATTGATATTAATCGAGATTTTAATAGCGAAAGTTTGTTAAAGCATGGCAGACTAAATAGATGAAAGTGATCACAATGGATAATAAGAATAATGAAGTTGACAACGTATATGATGAATAGATGGCTCTATTCAAGTGGGATCGTTATTATTAGCGGGGAATTTATTAAAGATGGCCGCTGCCGCCGAGACGAGAAAGGTGAAAGAAAGTGTTTGCTCCCTTTACAAACTTTTTTTCTATTCTTTTTTTCGTATTGTATGCTACTATTTTTTCTCTCTTTCTCTCCCGGCGCATAAAAGTAGCAACAATACGCGCGCCAAAGTCGATAAAACGAACGTTACCGGTAATAAAATTATTACTATACCGAAATATAGATTTTTTTTAAGGCAGAATTTTCATTGTAATTGCTTTTTTTTTTTAATATTTTACGATATTTTTAAAGAGTTTTAGCCGTTCTCAGTGAAGTTTCAAGTGTTCAATTATTGGCTTTACGTTAGCGACGCTAGTTTTTTGTAATTTAATGTTTTATTTCGACGTTCATTTAACTGTTTTAGGGAGTTTAGGAATTTTTTTTTTTTTTTTTTGGCTTTATTTATTATTCTTTGAGATTAGTAATTAAATTGAGTTAATAATGCACAAACTTAGAGATTGTTTTTTTATATAGACGCATAGTTTAAAGTACTGTACAGTATAATTTTGAGGTTTAAAAGACTTTTTTTGTAGTAGTATTTTTTTAAATGTTGAAATGGGGTAGTTGCCCTATGATTAATTTTAGAGGCCGTGTTTTTTGGTTGTTTATTGAATAATTTTGAGGATAAGCAACGTTTTTTGAAGTTTGAATATTTTTAGTATTTAAATTTTGGTGTCTTAGTCAATGATCAATGAGTTAGTAACTCTTTTATTTAAAAGTAAAACAAATAATTACAATGTTTAGAAAGCGATTGTTAAGTTTTTACCGAGTGTTTTTAGAGTTTATTGAGTGATTTTACTACGGTTTAATAATTTTCATTTTGGTTACCGTTCGTATCTCTGGGTGTTTTTGAGTTTACTAGTTTATTTATGTACTATAGTTAATTTCAGTGATTTAAGTATTAGTAAGTGGTATTAGAGTGCACTCTATCGTCATCGTATAATTTCGTTCTAGGGGTTTGGTTTTCGTTGTATCGACATTGGACTTCGCTTAAGAGTTTTTTGTTGATCTTTTTCACCTGTAGGTTGAATAAATAGGAGGAGAAGTTGGTTCAAGTAAAAAGGGATAGAATGCTTTTTAGGCTTTCTTTTTTTTTTTTTTTTTTTTTTCTACCATACCCCTTTAGGTAAACAGCCAAAACTTCCTTTTTTTAACTATCTCTTTCTTTTTCTCTTTTCAAAAAATAAAATAAATTTTTAAATATTAAGCGAAAGTGACAGCGAAGAAGCACTTTTCGCATCTTTTTTTCTTTTTTCTTTTTTCTTTTCTTCTTTTTTTTTTTAATATTTATTTAGAAAAAAAATGTTTCACGTTGTTTCGCGCGAAATTCAGAGTTGTCAGTGAAATGAAACGAACGTCGGTGTTGTCAGTGAAAACCGAGAAAATGACGTATAGATCGTTATGCGGATAAATCTTTTATTATTTTCAACTCGGATTTCTGAAAATAGATAATTTTTTTTTTTTAAAGTTTTATCCGACAAAAAATTTTAGTGAACGTCAATAATATGAAATTATCAGTAAAACCAATTTTTTTTTTTTAAGAAGAAGAAGAATTCCGTTCCAGAGAATTTTCATGTAAATCGTTTGCATTACAACGCATTTTCAAAGCACAAAATGTTTGGATTATTTTTTTTAAGGTTTGAGCAAGGAAAATGCTATTGATTAAACGAAGGTTTTTAAAAAAAAAAAAAAAATAATAATTAGCAAAATCCAAAAATATTATTAAATAGTGTTAAATGACGAAAATTATTGATACCGTATTCATTTATGGTCATTTTTAAAGTCTTCTTTCAATTTTGCTGGATCCATATTTTATTAAAAATATATCATAAAAAAAATTTGAAATTTAGGAAAAATGTTGTTTATTTATTGCATTTTTTTTTCTTTTTTTCATTTTTTTCGCAGTGAAATTCGCGTGTGAAACGAAAGAAATTTGGTCAATATTATTTTGCAGAATACAATAGCTGTATAACTATAATCAGGTATGTTGTTGATTAGGATAATCTGGTCGGTCCACTCCCCCTTTACCTTCCTATTTCACCCCCCTCCCCTCTCTCTCTTTTTAAGTCTTGGTTTCTCTCTCTCTCTCCTTATCTTTGAGTTTTTTTAGTTGACTTAAAAGTTAGGTTGCTAACGATGGCGTAACAGCTTTTTTCCTCTTTCTCGTTTTTCACATGACAAATAGGTTGGCTTCCTTTGCGTGTTTCTACCAACACTAAACATTACTTCCAACCTGTTTAGTGCTGGTAATGGAGGCAGCTTAAGTATACCACGCCTCCTTCTTCGCTTATTAACTACAAATTAAAACGAGATTGTTTTCTTTTTCTTCCCCCCTTTCTCCTATAATCAATCAATCTTTTAAAAAGATGTTCTAGATAATAAAAACAAAATTAGTTGGCCATTATTCCAGTGAATTATTAACCGAATGACTTTTAAACTAAGACTCTGATTAATGTTTCGTTTGTACTCGATCATCTCTACTTGTATTCGTTTTTAATCTTTGGTTTACAATCATCTTTCTCGGTCATAAATGGATTTGCTATGAGCGTGTTTGGATTTTGGAAGGGAACATTTACCTGTGCCTTTTTTTTTCCTTGAAACATTTGGTTAAGGGTTTTTTTAAAGTTCTGGATCATTTGGGTTTTTTTTTTATAAAAAAATTCTGGAATATTTAAGACTCTTATTAATTCTGGAACATTTAGGGACCTTTTGCAAAATAATTGAATTGGAACGTACTGTTAAGAATATTTTTGCATTTAAGAATTTCTTTTATTGGAGCATTTTGTTCGCTATCGAAACATTTTGTTTGGAGACTTTTTGCATTGAAACATTTGTGGGGCTTTTTCGATTTAAAACATTTTGCTAAGGAACTTTTGCCATTGAAATACATATGTAGTTCTCTTTTTCGTATCGAAACATTTTGTTTGGGGATTTTTTGCATTGAAACATTTAAAGGTCGTTTTCGAATTGGAACATTTTGTTAAGGAACTTTTGCCTCTGAAACCTTTTGTTTGGGGACTTTTTGCGTTGAAATATTTTGTTTGGAATGAAACGTTTTAATTGGAGACTTCTTGCATTGGAACATTAGGGAAATGTTTTCGATTTGGAACGTTTCGTATTGAGAAATCCAAGAACTTAATCGCATTGGAACATGGTGTTCAGATCTTTTTGTTTGCATTAAAACATTTTTGGTTCAGTACTACCTATTTAATAATTTTGTTGTCCGCCCTTTTCAACAATCCATTAATGACGTCATCGTTTAGACCTTTTATTTTTAGAAATTTAAATTAAAAAAAAATTGAATTACCATTTAACTATGGGGGAAAAAAATTACGCTTTGATCGCTTAATTCTATTGGCAACATTAATAAACGCTTTTGTTGTTAATATGTGGAGTAATAA
>JAQGAZ010002419.1:0-18016 GCA_034692225.1 Polydesmus complanatus
TAAATTTTCGTTTCAGTTAAATTTTCGTTTCAGTTAAATTTTCGTTTCAGTTAAATTTTCGTTTCAGTTAAATTTTCATTCAAATTAAATTCTCCTTTCAGTTAAATTCTTCTTTTAGTTAAATTCTTCTTTCAATTAAATTCTTCTTTCAGTTAAATTCTTCTTTCAGTTAAATTCTCCTTTCAGTTAAATTCTCCTTTCAGTTAAACTTTCATATAAATTAAATTCTCATTAAAGCAAAATTTTCATATAAATTAAATTCTCATTAAAGCAAAATTCTCATATAAATTAAATTCTCATTAAAGCAAAATTTTCATATAAATTAAATTCTCATTAAAGCAAAATTTTCATATAAATTAAATTCTCATTAAAGCAAAATTTTCAGTGCAATTAAACTCTCAGTACAGCGAAATTTTTAGTACCATGCAATTCTGCTAATTTCTTATTGCAAAAATTTCAGAACAAGAAATTTGCAGTACAGCGAACTGTTCAGTCAGCGAAACGTTCAGTACAGCGAAATTGTTGGTACCAATGTTGGTAAATTCTTATTACAGCTGAATTCTTCTTGCAGTTAAATTTTCAGTGCCAATGCTGTTAAATTCTTGTTACATTTGAATTTTCATTTCAGTTAAAGTCTCATTACAGCAAAATTCTCAATACAACGGAATTCTAAGTACTGTACAGCATACCGATTTTGATCAGTATAACGAAAAATAGCGGGACATTTAAAATTTTCAGTACAACAAAATTGTTAATTGCACCAATATTATGGGCCCTATGACGGTGAGGGCCTGGCTCCACCATCTTCGTTTCTTTTCATTCTTTTATCCTCCTCCACCATTTTTTTTTTATCTTTATCTAGTAAAACATATTAGCGATTGACACCAATTTGTAAAAAAATAAAATAAAAAAAAAGATAGGAAGGTGCGCGCGATAAATAAGTACATATCCAGTCCATATGAAGTGCGACATTGTTATGACGCCCCTGTTCAAATTAATAGCCCTTACGTGTCTCTTTTTTTCCATCATTTTCTTCCATCTTTTTTTTTTTATTTTTATTTCTTGCTTTCTTTCCTAGTTTGGTTCATTTAAGGGGAGGGGTGGCAGTTTCATCCACCTCCCACCTATCAATTCTTTTACGATTTTCGCCCCCCTGAGGTATCATTCGCACCCACCCCTCTCCCCTTCAACCCACCACCTTCCCTTCATGTGTATTAGCCGCGTACGTATTCATTCTCGTCGATCAATCAACCAATCTTTGTTTTTCTACTTATAATATTATACAATACGTACCGTATGCCGCCGTGTGCGCATGCGCAGATGTCTTGTATTTTTTTTATGGGTTTCGCTCACCTCTCGCCGAACAATCAGTTTGAAACACGGTGTTTGTGAGTGGCAGTTGCTGTTTGCCATCAAACCGGGGCATCTGCGCCTATTACATAATATTGATTTCAGATCAAATCGATGCTGCAAAACGATTCTTAATAATATTTCAATATCGAATTTTATTGATTTTTTAAAATGCCATATTTTTATTTATTTATTGCGAAAATTAAAATGAGAAATTAATTAACGTTTTTTTTTTTTTTTCGTTTTTCAATTAATTTGTTTTTGTTATTTAATCTCGGCATAGGTGCGCGATTATTATTACTGCACAGGTAGAGCGTTTGAATGACAGAAGAATGTCGGGGCTTATGGTACCGGAGGGAGCGATTATCTCTTATCTAATGACTCATTGCCATCACTTCGACTAACTTTACAGGGTGTCTCAGTATATTCCATTAGCTGACAAACAAATTACCAACATATTCACGTTTTTTAAAGCAATTATTCTTTACGTCACTGTTTGTTTTTTTTTTAATTCCACTTAATGCGACTATTGTATTATATATATTTAACTGCTCGTTTGCCTTTATAGCAAAATTTCAATTTTTGGCTTAAGGGATGACATCCTGGCTTTTTGAGGCTCTCTGTATTCCCCGTTGTCTGTAGAAACCTGAGTTAGGTCGGTCAGAAAGGGACAACAAAAACTACAAACAAATGGATTTACATGGCGAGTCAGATGATAACCTTAACAATGCGTGTAAAAGTAATAGAGAAATATTCAGACTTTCAGCTGATTCCTCCGTGTATTATTATTTTTACTAACTCCCTAAGCGGAAACCCGTAAGAACGGACAATTTGCCGCATGTTGAACAATTCCGCCTTAGACAGGTTTTATTGTGTAATTTATGATTCGCCATATTAATTGAGCTGTGAATATTAATCACCGCAAAGTGATTGACAGGTGCCTTCTTAGCTCAGTCGGTAGAGCATTGGACTTTTAATCCAAGGGTCGTGGGTTCAAGTCCCCCAGAGGGCGCATTGTTTTTAACTCTTTTTTTTTTTTTTTCTCGAATTAGTTAAAAAATAGTAATAAAAAATTCTAAATTAAGCGATAGAATAGAACGTTAATTAAAAAATTTTATCGAAATTTTGGAAAGTCTAATATTCCCCTTTAATCCAGTTTTTGGGGTAGCCTACCTATTTCACTTTAAACGAAAAGAACCAACGCGCATTTTCTAATATCTGATATGATTGTGAATCTTTTTTTCTCTCTTCTAAAAATCATCGTGAAGTAATGCGTTGTAAATTGAGATGAGAAAAATGTCTGCTCCTTCTTCTTCTTGCCATCTAACCACACTCACCAATAACATTTAAGCTTCCCACTCATCCAATTTAACGGTGAGAACTGTCAATACAAGTATATTTCTATCGTTATTGGAAGAAGATGAAAGAAGAGACATGGTTGGGTGGGTGGTGGTGGTGGTGCGTGTGTGTGCGGTTTCTCGACTTAATCGAAAACCTCAACATCACTTTTCTTCCCCCAATCTAACGACGACAGAAGGATGGAGAAAGAGAAAGGAGGAGGAGGCGGGATAAAAGACTTTGCAAAAGGTCCCCCTAATCCACTTAGACTTACCGCGCCACCTATACACTAACATTTGATACACTACGCGGGCGGATCTAATAAGAAATAGAAACCTACGTCTGGTGTGATGCTACGTCTCAAATTTCCGGTTCGTCAATGCTGAGAAATTAAAATAAAAAGTTGTAAACAATTTTTACTATTTTTTTTCTAAAATTTTCACTATTTTTCCTAAAAATGTTCATTATTTTCCCTAACAATTTCGTTAATACGCAGACCGAAACTTCCGAAATTTGTATGTTTTCCTATAGAAAATCTGTTTCGTTTTGAATTAATTTTTTTTTCACTTCGAATCACATTTATTATTATTATTTTTTTCATATAGAAAAGCGATAGGACAGAAAGTATTTCCGAAATCTACACGCTTTCCAGTTTTCAAATTTGAGATTCAAGAAAATGAACAGAAACTGATTGAAAACACTTAATAAAAATGCATTCAAAAAAATCAAAACAATCACTCAAGTTATACGCTATAAACGAAATAAATAGAGGGGAGGTCATCTGGTTCGATAAACGCTGACAAATTATTCTTGAACTTCCGGTACCGAGGATCCGTCGCGAATTGCTAGTAACACAATGCAGCCAGCACGATGCTGGTTGGAGAGATTGACTTTAATGCTATTATAGGTGGGGGTGGGATTGGTGGCGTGTTTCCGATAGGTGGCAGCAGGGAGGTGAGGGCTGGCTGCTGTTTGCTAATCCATTTTCGGTTGAAGTGATCAAACTCTACCAGCGCTTGCTCTTACGTCCCGGAGATTGAAAGAGAGAGAGAGGGAGGGGGAATGAGTTGGTGGGGTATAATGATAATCCTCGTTTCAAGCTACATGAATTTTGAGTGAAGTCAAGTGGCGCGTCACGTTAACTAAAATGAATTACCTCTCGCCCGTTCACGAGTTCCGTACTTTTTTTCTCCCCCCTCCACCTTCCCCCTCTTATGTTTCACTTTTTATTTAGTGCCGGCTTGTGGTCGTACTAAGTCTTGTAATAGACCGATGCAGGAGGGTGGGTTTCTTCTCGATGGACTCGTACGATGACTAAACACGAGCCGCATTCGGAGCAGATGCCGATAGAGCCCATATCCATAATCATAAAAAAGAATTCTCTTAGGACCTAAATATACGACGGGAGAAAGAAGAAAGCTTTTTAAAATAAAGTGTATCGCAATTTTAATGACTTTTGTTTACTTTTGTTGTTGTTGTTGTTAATGAATTACACGTAAAATCAATTTTTCAATGCTGTTTGATTTTTGCTGGAAAAAGCAAAGGGAATATGTCATTTTTTTTTTTTTGAGTTTGAATGTGCGGGGAAAGATCCCCTATTGAGTTTTTCCTGTATATAATATTCATATTTGTGGGTTGAATAACAAAAAAAAAAGAGATTTTGGTGGTTGAAAATCGATTTTGCAGTCGATCTCTGTCGTTTACAAATCGCCAATATGCAAAAATTTTTGTTGAAGACTCGAGAGATACGATGACATTTTACTATATCGGCTTTTAAAACTCACTTTTTGAGGCATATAATATCAAACGCGCATATTTACAGGGTGCTTCAAAAATTAAATTTTTTAAAGATACCTTCATTTGTTTATTAAAATCGGGGATGGTCACCGCACCATTTAAACAGTTTTTTTTTTTAATACGGATTTATGGAAGCAATTATTAAAATAAATATCGATTTTGAGCATTGAGTTTTAGTTATTTGATGACGATTGAGGATGAGGTTGCTCGTGGTGGACACTCTGTATGCGTGGGGGATGGTCATACATAATCCAAAATTCGATAGATTTTTTTTTTCGCCCAGGAATATGCTTAAATGTTTGACAATGCGTCAGGAAAGGTTGAGATTGTCGCGGAAAAGAAACGTATAGAATAAAAAAAATGAACATTTTATACGAAAACACGGTTTGTAATATTCAAAAAAAGAGTAGAAATAGGCTTAGTAAGCGTTTGATAAGAAGATGGAAGGGTCGCGGGGGGGTCAGGACACCTCTCATCCATTATCATAGATTTCGCTTTACAAACAAAACCTGAAATAGGGAGGGAAACAAAATGAATTATGAATGCGAATCGAAAAAACGCAGAATTTCACTATTTCATATATATTTTTTTTTATTTCTTAAAAAAATATAAAAAATAAATGTAGCGGTATTTTAAATGAAAACTAATCGATATTTTAAACGAAACATTGGGGTTATTAAAGAGTGTGGGATTAAGTATGCGTGCGCATTTTTGGATTTCAAAATTACTGCTTACACGCAAATTTTCTAGAAATTTATTATTAATTTTTTTTTTTTCCTTTTTTTTTTTTTTGGTTTTGTTTGTTTTTCTTATTTATTTTTTGCAATTTTATTTTATGCTTTTTTTTTTGCAGTACAGTAATTTAATTTCTGTAACGCTCGTATATTTTTATTTTGTTTATTTACTTTTGTTCATTCTTATATTATATAACTCGAGGCGATTTTCTTTTCACTCACCTTTTTATATTAAGCTGATTACTTTTTCCTTCCGTTTCTTTAAGTTATGTTTCCGTTAATCCTACGCTACATTTCCACTAGCAAATTAGTAAACTCATTTTAACACGTATTATACTGTATTAAAAAAAATGAAAATAAAGTTCACAATTTATTGAATTTTTTGCTACAAACAATATTATTACTATAACAATAATTGCTATTAAATGTAGCATGTTGCATAAGGTTAACATTGGTAAATATCGGGCTGACACTAGATCTCATGGGACACACGAAGTCTCTTTAAGCAGGCTATCCCATTAATCCGATTCCCATTTAAGATGGTTTCATGGTTTGAAATTTATTTAATAAAAAGTTTAAAAAAAAAAAAATTAAAATAGAATAAAAAAATACCGGTAGCAAATTTTTTCTTTAAAAATCAATTAATTTTATCTTTAATTTTCTATTTATTTTCCAAGAAAATGCAAACGAATTTATGACTATGGTGACGTTTAAAATTATCCCGCGCATGCGCCGTTAGCATTCTTAGTACAATGTACAGTAATTCAAATTCTGTAGCATTATAAGGCTACAAAGTGACAATTTCATTGCAAAAAAAAAATAATAATAATAATATTTTTAAACAAATGAAATTAATTTCAGGATTGAAAAGAGAAATTCAAGTTAAATTCACGTTAAAAATAAATTTTTTTCATACAAATTTGTACGCAAAAGCACAAATAACAATAAAAGAGTAACCGAAAATGTATATCTAAACTTCAAAAGATGATAATAAATCTAATAAAATCTTGACTCTAAACCTTTGCCTTAAAAATAACAGACCACAGAGCTACTCTCCTTTTAACTTAACCATTCCACTCGCCTAAATACTCGACTCGCCCATTCACTCGGCTCGTGGAAGCAAAATTATATTAATGCTATTCTTCCCATTTATAGAAACTGGAACTATTGAAAAAATAATGATCTCTATTATAGTGGGTTGCAAATGTCCCACCAAAAAAGGTTTCCCACTTATTCAGGCTATTTCTGTGAGTCTTTATTTCTACCCTATGTATAATTTTGAGTTTTATAAGGATAATTTTAAAATCTGACAACTCTGATTATAGTCCATAGTTTGTTTGAAACGATTATAATATTTTTATATTCTTCTCCCTCGTTATATAATTTTTATAAGATTTTTCATTTCTCAAAAATTTAAAAAAAAAATCGAATTTTATCGAGACAATTAGTCAATAATATTATTCTTAGCAAAAAAAAAAAAAAAAACCAAAAAACAAATTCGGATTAAAAAAAAAAGTAAATTCGCGAACGGAATAAAATTACGGCGCAATTTTTTTTTTATATTCTTTTCCCAACAATAAAATAGCATTTTCATAAATGAATTGTCTGAATCTCATTTTATTCAAATACCCTAAAAAAAAAAAAAAACTACATACACTTATATTTTATTTTTACGATAGAAATAAAAAAAAAATCTTTTAAAACTTGCACAATTTTATTCTCTTCCCAAAAAAAAAAAAAAAAAATTTTCCATATCAAATTCAAGTAAAACTATAATATCTTCAAGCTTAATTTTCCAACACCCCGTCTACGCTCAACTGTACATAATAATATAAAAAAATTTCGTTTACACCTTAAAAAAAAAAATGTGCGTGATGAGACTCTCTATTATCCATCACCCCCCCCCCACACACTCTTTTTTACCCCCCCCCCCCCAACTCCTACATCTCAAATAGATATAAAGACAAAACGTGTGAAAAACTCTTCGCATCTTCCGTCGTCGACTTAGCTTTGGCGCGCGTGTGTATATAAATGAGAACATTATCATTTTCATCATGTTTCAACGTTACAACTTTATTTACATTTCGAATATATAATATAATGCGCGAAATTCATCAAGAATTTGAATGTTTTTCTCTCTCTTTCTCTTCCTATGAAAAACGATGATTGCACGTGCGCAGTCGACGTCATTGCGTGTGGCGGGGTTCAACTCGATCTAAACGCATTTATTTATATGTTGTTGTTTTTTTTTTCTTTTTAAAGGGCCCCGAGCACAATTTTTTTTTTTTTTTTTTTGAATAATACTATGACTTATTCGCGCGTATGTGTATAGGCGTAAAAGAGAGCTGGGAGCATTATTTTTGCGTGAAATGTACGCGTAATGGCCCTGCTACATTTTCTTTAGCTTTCGTCAAGAAAACGTCCAATCAGCATAAAATATATATATATATCTACAGTGTGTAATATGAAAGGGAGGGAGGGAGGGAGAGACACCTAGCGGTGAAAAAAAATTGGCGTCATAAAAATTGAAGAGGTGTTGGAGGATGAAGATGTTAAATCATAAATATTATTGCTGCTATGTGCATTTGAGAACGCGAACGCGTTTTAGCTTAGCGTAAAATGATTACGTCATCTCTGAGGGGGAAGGAGAAGAAGGGGGGGGGGGGGGGGGGAAATATATACGGGATGGGGCTATAAAAAAATAAGGATGTGGAAGGATGTGCGGTGGTCGTATTATTCAAATGGTTCTACTCATTAATTAATCGCTTAAAAATTTACGATTTTTAGGGCCAGTTTAATAGGTAATAGTTTTAACATTTTTGGTGATGTAGGTTGAAGTTTTTTTGTATTTTTGTAAACATTTTAAGTACTGTAGGCCTACATGCATTACTGATGTCAGTTCTGAATGATGTGTTTTCAGTTGTAGTGAAATAGTTTGAGTATTAATGGAACATACTGAGTTTTATGGTTAGAACATTTTAAGTTTTAATGAAAAAATCTTAAATTTAGTTGTTATACTTTTAATTTTATGGAAAAAAAAGCTAAATTTGTATAAAAATAGAACGTGCATAGATTTAAATTGTGATGAAACAATTTAAGTTATAGTGAAAAAAATGTAAATTTTGTGAAAGATTTTAAGTTTTGGCGAATCATTTTAAGAATAGCACAGTGTCAACAAAAAACTTTAAATTTAAATGAAATATTTTAAATGTTGATGCAACATTTTAAATTTTAATGCAACATTTTACGTTCGTCGTTTGCATTTTAAATTTAATAAGAAAAAATTAAATTTAATAAAAAAAAATTCAAATTTAATAAAAAAAAATTCAAATTTAATAAAAAAACAATTCAAATTTAATTAAAAAACAATTCAAATTTAATAAAAAAAACAATTCAAATTTAATAAAACAATTTAAGTTTAATAAAACAATTTAAATTTAATAAAACAATTTAAATTTGATAAAACAATTTAAATTTAATAAAACAATTTAAATTTAATAAAACAATTTAAATTTAATAAAACGATTTAAATTTAATAAAACATTTTAAATTTAATAGTCATGTACTGGTGTAAATGATTTTAGATTGCAGTGGAACAAATTTTATCAAATCATTTAGTTTCCTGTTGCCAAATTTGTTCTTTGTGCTTGTAATTCAATATAATTTTAATGTTCAATTTTAAATTTTCGATTTACCTTAAATCTTAAGTTTAAGTAGTCAGTTTTACTTTATTATTGCTAAAACCCAAAAAATTTCCAAATTAATTTTGAGATTAATTTTCAGTTTTAGCGGGTTAATTTTATGCTGTTTTTTTTTCATCAAATTTTTTTTAATAAACGGTAATTGTATACACTAATTTCATATTTAATGAACAATTTTAAGCTTTATTCACTTCAATTTTCAACTTTTTTGTTGTTAATTTAAAATCATAATGTAATATTTTCATTAAAAATTCAATTTTAAACACGCATAGTCCGCCATTTTTAATTTTCAGTCTGCACCTTTTATCATAATAACATTTTAATAATGAAATACCAAAAATAATTTTTTTTTAAAACTAATTCAATTGCTTGCATTAATTTTCGGGGCGTTTGTCCTACTTAAACACTTTTCCAAACATGAATTCATCTTTTGTGCAGGCTTCAAAAACATATTTCTTTTAACTAGAACTTTTTGAATTCTTATTTTTTTTTTCTTTTTCTTACTACAAGCAATGCGGCAGAAATCAAATTAATATTCGGCATAATTGCGCCAGTCGAATTGTGTTTTGCGCCAAACTCGCTAGGTGTCCCATTCAACGCAAACCAAATACTGAATTGTTCAACGTGGAAAATACATTTACACGACACCCTACATCTCCCTTTCCCACCTGCTTATTCTTATTATTTTTTTTTTTTTGATGTTTTTTAATGGAATAAATTTACAAATTTTTTTATTTATAATTTTTTTTTTTTTTTTTTTTGGCTACTAAAAACCGCATTCTTTGTGCGAAAACCGTAGTTAACGCGACGCGCGCAAACATAGAGGGCGCTAATGGACGTTGCCATTATTCACAATAGCAGATGGGGATTACATTTTGATATTTTTGATAAATCACATTTTTTTTTATCTTCTTCTTCTTCGTCTTGTTTGTTGTTTGTAACGCGCATCATTTTTCCGAGGAAACTTTTTTTATTTATTTATTTTTTTTTTTTAAAAAAAAAACCGAGAAACATAATACCGCATAATTCTTAATTTAAAAAAAATTCTATACAACAAAATGGCAGTCAAGTAAAATAGAAAGTTAATGTCGAAAACAGCGGGGAATATCCCTTTTACTCTCCTTTCATTTCATTTTTTTTTTCTTGGTACCTCTATCTACTTGTATCATTATGAATGGAATAGGTGTTTGTGTGACGTCAACTCATTTTCATTTGGCGAAGAGATGTAATTTTTTTTCTTCTTTTTTTAATTTTTTTTTTTTTTTTTTACAATTTGTTTTTATTTATTTATTGCTTTTACAAACGACACTAGGTATATAATTGAGTGTGAAAACGCAGGAGGCCCATTTTTTTCGGCTCTCTCTCTCTCTCCCTCTCTTTTTCTACCGCGTTTTTCCTCTTCCAATATTGTTTTGTGTTTCTCGTTTAGTGAGAGAGTGTGTGATGAAAGTTGTCCGTTTTTTTGCTTTATTTAATGAGGTATAGTTATGCTCGGAGATGAATGAGTTAGCTAATAAGGGCCTTATCAATCATGGACTAGCGCATCAAACACCTGCTAGTGTTTCGACTTAAATTTAAAGTTGCGAAGTTACGTTTTTTTGGATTTAAATTTAAAATTAATTTGAAATTTTTAAATGAAATTGAAATTAAAAAAAAAACATTGTTTGGTGATTTTTATTTTGTATTGTTTTGTTGCAAAATTTTGTTTTGATTTAGTTTTGTTCCAGTTTCTTCTATTAAATTTTGCTTTTTGTTTAAGCTACTATGTTTGATTTCTTTTTTTTTGTTTACTATGTTTGCTTGGTTCAGTTGCTTCTGTTTTGGTTTGCTTGTTTCTGTTTTGTTTGGATTTAAATTATTCTCTTATGCTTTGCTTTAGTTTTGGCTATATTTGTTTTTGTTTCAGTAGTTTTTGTTTTGGTTTTAGTTGTATCGGTTTTGTTTTAATTTGAATCTTTCTTTTTTGTTTCTATTGAGTTTTTTTCTGTTTCGCTTTTGGTTTTTTTCTGTTACGCCTTTGGTTTTTATGGAGGCCTTTGCTTTATTTCAGTTGCTTCTGCTTTAGTTTTACTTGCTTGAAGTTGTTTCTGCTTTGGTTTTACTTGCTTGAAGTTGTTTCTGCTTTGGTTTTACTTGCTTGAAGTTGTTTCTGCTTTGTTTTGATTTAAAGTCTTCTATTTTGATTTGGATAACATGTTTTGCTTTAGTTTTCTCCATTTTTATTTTGTTCTACGCCTCTGTTTTTGTTTTAATTGCTTGTGTTTTTGTTTGTCTGTATTTTGTTTTTGATTAAAATATTTCTTCTGTATTTGATACTGCTTTAATTTTCTCTATGTTAGTTTGATTTAATTTCTAATATTTTGTTTTATTTTTTTTTTTTTGTATTCCGTAACGCAAAAACAGAGTTTTTCATACACAATATGGTCGCGACGGGATTAAAAAATAAATAAAAAGATTGTACAGTCATGTTATATCCAAGGACGTTATAAACAAGTTCAGGTGTATTTTGATTTCTTTGCGTTTCATGTTTCACGTTATTTACAGTAGAACCTATTTAAAACAGACTTTGTAGAAAGGCAAAACCTGTAAGAACGGAAAAAAAAAAAAGTTGGGAACGCTGTGTTAAAGTCTTGAAGAAAGTCCAAGGCTGAAAACCGTCCTAACGCGGAAACACAGCTAACTCGCTAAAGCGGAAACCCAGCTATTTAGCTGGATATCGCCCGATTCCGCCTTAGACAAGTTTTATACCTGTATATATTTTTGTCCATTTTTTTTCGTTTATTTTATTTTATTTATTAATTTTTCAATTTCTGTTTTTTTTTTTTTTTTTTGGTTTTTGTTTTGCTTTCTTAGTTCCATAACGTCACTTTCCGCTGCATTATTTTGTAGTAGTTGCCGTAGTTGTTTTGTTTAGAATTATTATTGGTTTCCTTCTCTAATAATTTTCATTTCATTTTATTTACAAAAAAACTCTGATTGTTTATTTCGGGGATTTATTACAAAAGCCTCCCACAACGATCTGTTATTTACTTTACACACTGTTAATAAACGCAATTGTATTAAAAAAAGGCATTGACTGGCGTAGGAGTACAAAAGTGCTTAACCGTGTTTAGCCTTTGTAGCTGCAACTCAGCATTAAGTGTGTCAACTGAGCGGAAACATTTTGTCATGATTGTGTTTTATTGAGTTTCGATTTGTGTTTACGCTTCTCTCGTTCAACCGCACTCCCTCCCCACGCCAACAAACAAAAAGGCTCCTTGAGCTCCTCCATCTGGCCACCAATAGGGCTAAACCATCATCTTCCGACTCCTATAAATCACCGATGAATACAAAATAAACACAAAATAAACACAAAACATTCTTGTTTACGTCGACGTTTTTGAGTTAAAGTGTGTTCTTTAATGGGTAAAAGGGTCTGATATCAACTGCTACTGCGTTTATGAAACTGTGGATTTTATTTTTCATGTAATTCAACAAATCGCTGTAAGCGGAATGCAAAGTTGGTGTGCAAATAGCTATGATAACCTTGTTACGAGTGCACAATAACTTTCCGAACATCCCGCATGATCTAGTTTTAAAAAGTAAATTCATTATTTTTCCCCTCCCCTTAAATAAAAATCTATTAAATAAAAGTTAATAAATAAAATCTATCGTTTCCAAATTTCGATTTCCGATTTAATTAAATCTACGGGGTGGTATTATGATAATAGAAAAGGAGATTTGAGGAAAAACGATGACGTCGAGATATATGTTTTCGAGAATGATGAATCCGGATAAAAAGCATAAAATCCTCCGAAATGTCGATTTATTTTGATAGAAAAGGATGGGTTATCATGTATGGAAAATGCTCGCGGACGGAATATTAAATGCAAATGCGGTGTTTGAAGCAGGCAGCAACTAGGCTCACGTTGCATCGGTCTGTTTGGGAATTGAAAACTAATTTGATGGAGGGAGAGAGAGAGAGAAAGTTTGTATTTAAATGTGAGGGGGGGGGGGGTTCTTCTTCTTCTTTTTCTCCAGCTTTGGTTAATATGAAATATCAAATGCGAATCGAGTTTAGTCAGACGAGACGAATATTCAGACTATGTTCTACCATCGACGAGGAAATCAGGACCGGATTTAGTAAACCCGAGGAACAGAGAGCCTCGAGGATGCCGAGAATTATATCAAACTCTTAAGTGATCGCTTATGTTATTTTCTTATACAATTATCATTTTCGTATGTATTGAGTAGGAAAAATATTTATATTAGCTTAATAGAATAAATCGCCCAAAATAGCAGACGATTTTGGCGAAGCAACAGGTCTACTACCTATTTTATTATGTAACACCATATGCTACGAAATTCCCACTACACACATTCTTCGCTATTTACGTCGTTTTCTACGATACACAGTTTTCCGCTTTGAATCTGTAGGCTTTAAATTTAATTTTTTTTAAGGCTAAGATTCAAAGCGGAAAAACGATTTACCTTAGATACGTTACGCACTATAAGATTTTGCTGCAGAAAGTTTGAGGCTTTAGGGCAGAAGGAGGTATAATTAATTAGAGATTTAGCCGTAAAAGTGTGAGATTCTTCCCTTAATCAAATACTTATGAGTACGAAAGCGGGCGTATAAGCGCGCCATTAAATTCTTTTTTCACTTAAAAGCATTTATCTTCGGCTAGAGCAGAGGATGAATATTATTGTAAAATCCTGCCCTGTTTTGTTTGTGGAGAAAAAAAAAAGTAATGTATGGGTGGAATTGACTATTTAATATATTCCATGCAATTTCGGTTTTTGGTATAAGGACCTTTAAAAATATATAAGAAGAAAAAAAAAAGCCAATTTGAGGGAAATATGTTGCGCGGTGGGCCGAATGCCACTTTTATGACTCGTTTTGGACGTTTTCCAATTTCGAACCTAAAGTTGTAACTGAAGATGATTCAATTCCAAAACCAGATAAATTCCTCTTAAACATACTGGGAAAATATGCGCTACACAAAAACCCTCTTTGAATAACAAATTTTCTTCGCTCGCAAACACATCAAAAAAAAATGAAAATAATAAAATTTCAGAGTTAAAAATCAATTTACAAAACTTTTATTATTTTTCGTTCAAAATTCAAAATTTTCATTTTTAAGTCAAAAACTTCTGATGTGAAAATGCGAGAATTTCAAGCAAAATTTGGAAGTAATTAATATTCAACTGAGAACACTGAATTATTTAATGAATGATCCTTACACCACTTCCGTAATATTGACGGTCAAGTTTTTTTTAGTATTATTTTTTATTTGTCTATTTTTAAACATTTTATTTTTATTATTATTATTATTTTGGTTGAGCGGTAGATCAGTTGTTGTGTCCATTTCCTATTTCACAATTTCTTTTAATGCTCTGGCTTTGACCTCGCTGGCCCCATCCACCTTCCGTAAACTCCGATCTCTCGCTGGCTATATAAAAGTTATATTAAAATTTGATCGAAAATGATAGCCATATTTGAGAGAGGGAGAGAGAAAAAAAAATGGAGGAAACTTGGGAGCGAAAGGAAATAAATTCTCTCTCTTTCACTCTCTTCCGCCATCTACTGTACGGCTACACGCAACGCACTATTTGAGCTATATAAAAATTTATGGACGCGTTTTTCTATATATATTTCATCTAATATCTTGATAAAGGTGATACGAAGCGCAGACACATGTATAATCCACCAGTAATCGTAAATCTTGTCAAGAAAAGGGCCGTTTGCGACTCTTTTGTGAAGGCCAATTTCACTTCCCAACTACCATTTTCATACCGCATTTTTTCTTCTTCTTTTTTTTTTGCTCTCTTCTCTTGGAAATGGAATTCTGCAAAACGATACAAAAAATGCTTTATTTTTTTATTATACGAAATTGAAACTATTTTCAACAGCCAAATTCATTTCGAAACCACCGAAGAAAAAGAAAAAAAAATAATAGTAATAATAAAAGATTTTAAATAGAATAGAAGAGATATAGGAATAGAAATTGGTTGGTTGACATTTTGCTACTCTTCTTATCAACCTTATAGATCTGATATACAGTACTGTAATAATAATACGTCGTTAAAAATCCTTAAAATTTACTGTTCAATATTAAGATAACGCGCTTTGAATCTTGATTAAATCACCCCCCCCCCCCCCCCCCCCCCCAAAAAAAAAAGAGGAACACTTTGTCGTAGAAAACCTTAATCAATATGGGAGGTATGATCCGCACTATCAACTGTGTAAAAATCATATTTGTCATAAGTAATTTAAGATAATAACATAAAAACTATTAATTGTTATTACATTTTTTTTTACAAAATAATTTATTGGAAAGCAAAAAAATAAATAAATAAATAAAGCTATTTCCTAAAATTTGAATCATTCAAAATTGAAATTAAGATCATTGAAAAATTCAATAGCAAAATTTAAGATGATTCAGTGTGGGGTTAGATTCAATAGATGCATTATGAGCTCCATATGATGGAGAAAATTATTGTGAACAGGGCACTCAGGGTTCCCATAATTTTTTATTTAAAAAGATACAGTAATAATGGAGTACCGGTAGTGGAAATTAAAACAAGATGAAAGTGCCATTTTTCAAAAATGGTTTTTTTTTATTATTAAAAACGTCGTATATGCCCATGTTATAGCAATCAAAAAGAATGAAAGTGCCATCCGCTTTAGCTGGGTGCATAAATTGCCTCGTTAAGTAAAATGGTTATAATAATAATAATTATGTTTAAATTTGTTTTGATTTTTATTTAAAAATTTCATTTCAAAAATGTTCAGTTTTTAAGAATACTGAAATATATTTTTATGCCATATTAAAAATTGCAAATAAGGGAAAAAACTGCATAATAATTGAGCTGTAGTACATTTTTTTTGGTACTTTCATCCTATTTTATTTCAACTCCTCAATAATTATTTTCTAAGCAGTTAGTTACTGTAGGTTCAGGAATCCTAAAAATAAACATTTACAAAACCCACCTTAAATAATGTTGACCTTCACGAGATTCCGTAAGGTAAATTATAATTATTGAAACCGTTATATGCGAAGTAAAAATCAATTCGCTAAAACAAACCAAAGATTTTCACCAAATAATTTAAATTTTTAATATCGAATAGACGTCAAATATTTTTCTACGGAAAAAGCGAGTAAAAGTTTTACAAAAGAAAAATAAAAACAATAATAATCATCAAAGAGGAAGAGAGAGAGCTATGTACAATCGAAAAACGGAAATGACGTTTTTAAAAAAAAAAAAAAGTGTCCGCCGATTTTTTGTTTATCGATAAGCCATTAAAAGTTATTGAACGCTAATTGAAGAGAATCGAAAAGTGCGAATGATCGATTGTACGTGTAAGTATGTGTGTGGGGGGAGTGTTGGATACGATTTCTCAGTCGGGTCACGTGACGTCGATGAGCGACTCATCGTCCGAAACGTCCGCGTCGTACATTTTCACGAACCGCGGCGTCCGTTCTCTCTCTTTGGATTTGACGTTGGCCGAAGCGGATTTGCGTCCGTCGTCCGACAGAGGGCTCCCCGAACACGATCTGTCGTCGTCCTCCTCGGATCGATTGCCGGAAGAGCGCGATTTCGCGATGTTGATGATGACGCCGTCCACCACGTAACCGCCGGAAGGTTGAAAGTTCGCCGCCAGTTTGGTGTTGGGCAGATTGGCTGACGTCATTTTGCCCACTCGCCCGCTCAGGATGCTGTCGATGCTGAAGGGGTTGGGCCTGCACAGCCCGTTCACCGATTTCATCATGGACGACGAAGTTTCCACGTCGGAGTCGACGTCGTCGTTGCGGGACGAGTGACTCATGAAGGAATCGTCGCTCATGGACATGGAGTCGTGCATGGAGTGGGAACCGACGGTGGAGTGGTTGCCGTTCTCGCTGCTGTCCAAACGCCCCGGATGGCCCTCGGGGTGCTGGGCCTCTTTCAGCCGTTGGTTCACGTCCTTCCACACGCCGTTGCTGGCTTCCAACTCTTTGCGCAACGTTTCTAAGTCCACCATTATGCCTTTTTGCAACAGCTTTTTCTGCTGCTTTTCCAGCTGTTTGCGCAGTTTCTTTTCACGACGCATGCGTTCTTTGCGTTCGAGTTCTTCGGGAGGAATGGGCTCGCCACTGCACGTCTGAGGTTGAGCGTTATGGGCCGGTCGACCCGGCCCTTTCTTCGTGTTGTCGCGTTTACGCCATTTCGCGCGACGGTTTTGGAACCAAACCTACGAAAAGAAAAATAGAATCAAAATAGTTAATATTTGAAATAAAATTTAGTATTAATTCAACAGTTATTGTTATTAAATAAATATTAGAGGCCTCAAATAAAATAAAAAAAAACATACAATAAATAGGCAGTTGTTGGTTTTGGTGAACTGAAATTATCTGTTTGCGTCTGCATGCCCTTCATTTTTCAAAATGTTTTATACGTTAATAATTAAAACTCCGCCCCTTTTTATACATTCAGCTGGAAAGGGGAAAAAATTTCGACCTTCAATTGTTATTATTACCGTATTTACTCGCCTATAAGACGCCCTCGCACATAAGACGCACTCTTAACTTTTGATACTATAGATTCTATTATAAAGCACCTTTGATTATAAGACGCACCCCCTTTTCAGATTTTTTAAAACAGTGAAAAAAGTGCGTCTTATAGGCGAGTAAATACGGTAGTAATTATTATTATGAGGGAAGGGAAGAAGTTAAGCGTAGAATAGAATAAACACTAGAATTTTTAAGGCTAGCACCCATGACATTCTGAATTTAGGTATACATTTCTAAATACTGTATTCAGTATAATGAAATTTTCGAACGACTTTTCAGCTCAAGCAGAAAACTGCGTTAAATTTTAATATTTGCCAACCAAATTTGTAGCCTATAATAATTAGGTAGATATTACGCTTAGACAGATGGGTGAACAATGTAAGCGTTAAAATGTTTCTGAATGTCAGTTCAACGAGGTTTTCGCGCTGAAAACTCGTCTAGAAAATCGAGCATTAAGAGGAATTATTATTTCTCACGGGCAAAAGTACCGGGTGTCCGAGAAGGTACTGGACGATAAAGAATTGGAATAAAAAAAAAACTAGCCAAGCTAAAAACTTAAAAA